>VYZT01015974.1:0-59498 GCA_013400735.1 Pomatostomus ruficeps
GTCTTTCTGTCTAATAGAGTCGTGAAATGTTATCTACAAATCTGTGTAGTTATAAAATAATAGGCTACAAAGCTACAAATATATATATATGTGAATCATATAAAGAATATATTAAAGCAAAAAGGCAAAAATCAATTCGGCATCATCATAATACTGGAATAAATAGGAATGTTTTTCACCAACAGCTGGAGATTCTTTGAAAGACATTGTTCATAAGCGCATTTGCAGTGTGGGTGTCATCCAGCTATCCCTTTAAGCCAGAAAATATTTAGTTATCAAAATACTCTTGTCACATAAGACACCCCCAAGCATTTGATTCATGTTAGCCTCAGACTTTCCCAGGTATTTTTCTAGTGGAATTCCAAGCCAGAGAATGCAAATCATGTTGATGGTGCTTTTATTGGCAACAGACACTGAAAAATCTGCAGTCATTGAGGTCAGTGTTCTTGACTCTCTTCCTTTTTCCTTTTCTTGTTTGCACAAGAAGAATCTCCCCAAACCTCAAAATATAGGATGGAAATGTTAGAGCAAGGACAGGAGACCAACGGGTTAGAAAAAACTGAGCCTTGATGGAACACCCTGCAATAGTTACTGCCATCACAGTGTGTCGCTGGGACTAAAAATGTCTGTGCTGTGTGTCTTGCCAAAAGGGAGGTGCTACCTTGTTTGTCAGGGTACCTCTGGGGGGTCCAAAAGCTCAGTCACTGCTGCTTCAACTCAGTCCCAGCATGTCCATCGCTGGTCAATAGCCTTGCCCACGGACTTTCTGATGTTGCCAGGTTCCTCCTAAATTATTTTAGCCTATCTAAATAATAAACCTTGACACTTCTGACACATCTGGGGGGAGGAGGTGAAGTCTATATAACTGGGTCTGGAAGGAAGACAACAAGTAACTTCCCAGTTTAAATGGCACGTGGAGACCACCATGGATCTAAGGCCTTGATATTTGATCTTTCTTGAACAGCATTTTTAGTAATGTGGCTTTTTCCTGTTTGCCCCCCAAATTCTCTCTTAGTTTTCTGCCCTATAAAGGAATTTGCTCCAGCACTGCAGCAGAGAACAGAAGGATGCCATTGGAATAGGCTTGATGAGTAAATATGTAGCATCTTACTGTGCACATACTTCTCTTCTCATAAAGGACTGCATCCGGGCTGGCGAACATCACTGTCATTTTGGCATTTTCAGCCAGTGTTAAACACTGTAACTTTTTCCTGGTGAATAGGAAAGCCCTGTTGAAATTAAGAAGGAAGCAATATGGACATGGGAAGCCATATTTTAAATTAAATTCAAATTATTCAACTCATAACTATTTTTCCAGAATTTATTTATTTGGTAGCTCTGTCTTGTATTCATTTTTATCTTTAGGATACTGCACTTCGTATTTGAGACACTGAGTAAAAGGTTAATGTTACTCTCAAGTGGCTTGCTTGTTCAGGATATATGACTATGTGAATAAGTTATTGTGTGGGAAACTAGAAACTGCTTTGTCAAAACATTATCAACATTATTAGCTGCTCAGGTTAGTATCTGTCCCTATATTGAATTAGAAACCTTGCACTCTCCTTTTGTGAAACAAGGCAGCATCTAGCTGAAGAGGCTCGAGCAGTTCTCCATGTAACATTGGATACGAATGGGAGCTTGAACATTTACTGTAAGATGAGTAGTACATTGTAAATCCACTCTTTACTTGATCTTGTGGTAAATTATGGGTGGAGATAAGTCACAAGCTAAAGGCACAGGCATGGGAGACACTGCTGTAGGTAGAGCTGCAGCAGAATGAGGATGTTCTGGGTAAAAGTAGGAACATATCATTGATATGCACACACCCACAATGGCACAGTTTCAAGATTCAACAGAAATTACCTGCAGGTAAAATTTCTTTCTGCTTCACATTTCTCCGCACATTCTTTTTCGTTATTTGTCTTGTAAAACTGTTTATTTCGAGTAAGTATCCAAACACCATCTGTTCTTAAATAGTCATCCAATATATCTCCTTTCACTAGAAGGGAAGGGAAGGAAAGGAATCAGACATTACAAATGAGAATTCTGCAGTTAAGAAGATCTGTGGATTTCAGTCCCATTTTGTATGTAACTCACACAAGTGAAGACACAATTTATTTTGCATAATTCTGGATAAAAGATGATAAACTCTGAGGTAATTTCTGCCTCCTGACACAATCACAGCTGAATGACTGGAACGTGTCATGGGAAAAAAGCAGCAGAAGAAAGATGCAGAGGCAGTTCTGATTAGAGTTATTCAGGAGTTTGAAGCTAAAAGCCAGAAATGTGAAACAAGAGTGAGGGGAACAGAGAGAAAGACTAAGTGGTGTCAATACCAATCAGAGAAAGATGAAGGGAAGTGATACCTGTATCAAAGTTTTGGAGAAGCAGGATTTAGGTGAACGTGAGATTATGACCTGTCGTGTGGATTGTGCAATCCCTAAAGTTTTATTGGTCACTGCCTAATTGTTTGTCCCAAGGTGTTCTGCCCTAGAGGAAGAAACCTCAATCATAAAATTACTGCATAGTCTTTTACAAGGCCACCATTGTTTTATTGTAATGGGTTGAGCAGACTTAGTAATGAGATTGTCAGGCTATATCTCTGATGCAACAAAGTAATCCAAGATTTTAAATTAGTAAATAAATTAGTATTCTTAGATCTGAAAGCTACATATGTGTAAGATTTATGTGATGTACCGGTAATACATTTAACACACCTCTAAGGTACTGTTGCTTGCAATGGAGTTTGCCATCTAATTGACTTTTTTTCTTTTTATGTCTATAAAGATTCTGTGTTTCTGCTCCTAATTTCTACAAGAGTTTATTTCCATCTCCAGCATCAGGTTACAATGTTGCACAAGTGGTATGGTTTAATTATTTGATTTTCTCAATCTAGATTATTATTGACAGACACAGGAAGTTCATGATTTTGTACAGCATTCTCACAGGTAATGTTGTGAATCTTTCATTTATGCACTCATATTAGGGCTGAATTCACTGCAACATCACTCCAGTGTTATTAATTCCCGTGACATATGGGCCATTCATCACCTACCTCCATATGACACAGATTCACACAAAATAAAAGGTATTTGGGCCACTAATGAAAGTAAGATGATTAATTGCCTGAGGGCATTTTCTGTGTCTTTTTGCAGAGTTGGCTCAATGCTATAAAACCTGCATGTCTTAAGAAATCCGTGACACTGAGGCTTCCCATATCTAATCCTACTGTTATGGAAGGACTATGTGGAGCACCAATAATCTAGACTACTAATTTCTCCTCATGGATTCAGTAAACAAGTGCTTCCTCTCCTGAATTTTTTCCTAAGTTAACTGAGGTCATTGTTTCAGGGGACTAGAATACAAAAATACTCCTTTCCAAACTTTATTGACTCATCTTAAAACTCTGTGTTTCTTCAAAGAGCTCTACTTCAGATACTATTCCTTTTCAGTGACTATAAGAAAAAGAAATTATTACAGTTGCCTTAAGAATGAATACATGGGATTTTGGATGACATACATAAGCTAAAAGGCAACACAGATTGGCAGAAACTTAGATAAATGAAAGGAAAAGGTGATGCTAGTTGAATGAAAAACACTACAAAGTGTAAGCTTAAGAAAAAAATACAATAGATTTAAAATGCATCAGGGAATGTATTAGTCCAACTAACATCTTTATAGACCCAGATTTTGCACATGATAATTGAACAGAATATTCAAATATATGTGAACAAACTGATTTCTTCTTTTATATATGCATCTTTCCAGATTTGACCAGTACTAATCCAGAAGACATAAAAATTGGTTTTAAGGCAGTTATGAACCATCACTTTTGAGCAAGTTAGCTAGAGCTGGTAACAATGAACAAATAAATCCCTCCACTTTCTCAGTTGTCTTTAATAACCTGGCACAATCATACAATGATATGTCCCTGGTGTCTGAACTATTAAAAACTCATACAAACTGTACTGGTATGTATTTATCAGTACTTTTAACAGTCATTTAAGTGCCAGGCATTTATATGTAATTTCAAAGTACAAGAGAGTAGGGTATCTGATTGAAATCTGATTGAAACTTATGCTACACATGGAATAATTATTTAAAGAATTTGTAGGTAAGCTTGAAAATCATGTATTACCATTAGTGGAACACCTATCTTCTTTTGGAGCTGTAAAAAAGAATTCTGAACATATTCCTGGAAAAGGTGATCTAGTTTACTGAAGAGTAAATTTCTACCTACCGCCTTCAGGAAAACAAGGGAGAACATTTTATTGTAAGTGTTTGACAACAGGAAATGTGAAATTACTGGAATATAAAGAACCTGTTTATTTTTCATTTTGTTTTAAATATTCCTTTTCAGAGCTTTAAACCTCCTATGGTTTATCCTATAAAGGATGAAAATCAATATCACTGTGCTTAATAATGCTTGGCAGTAAACACAGCTTTACCTTTAGCATTTGATCCAAAACCTACTGAAATTAGAGATTTCTCACTGACTGCTAAGGGTTTTGTACAAGCCTTTGACAAGCTGCTTCCCAAGGGTGCCCCTGTCTCTGGACATGGGAAGTGTTTGCCGGAGGCCATGAGTTTCCCATGCAGACACCAAGGCTGCTGCTCTTTTGGTGTTGCTAATGACCACAGCCCTGGAGCGACCACAGCCCTGGAGCAACCAGAGCTCTCACTTTATTCAACAGCAGCCCTCTCTGACCAGCAAGGCCCAAATCCATCACTGTCCAGGAAACAAGTGACACGATGACTCAGGGACCTTACCTTCCCCTCATGGAGCTTGCTAGTGCTTGGCCCCAGCCTCACCCAGGCAAGAGAAGGCAAAGGACTCTTACCTGAGCTGAGTAAGAAAAGAAAGAGAAAGGCAGCTTTGCTAATCCGCATTTTGGCCCAGCTGGAGAGTGCTGGAAGTTGTGCATGTTGGTGCACAAAGTTTTATTGACTCGCACTGGAGTGAGGCAGCATCAAACAAACAAGGCAGGAGCATTAAGTTAATCATTCTCCCGTGCTGTGCCCCCCTTGCCATGGTGTGGCTGTTAAAACAACCTTGAATTTGGATGGATTACCAAATCAGGCTCAATAATTTCTACTGGATGCTGGGAAATGTGAAGGCACTTTCTTCTTTTGTGGGACATGTTTGGTTTTTTTCTTAGACTGCTTGGCATCACTTTGCTAAGGTAAAGATGAGGATCATAGTGGTGCAAAGTATGGGAATCAGATGCAGTCCACACATCTAATTCTATATAGTCCTGTATATTCAGCTTTAGGTCCCAGTAGTATTTTCAGTTACAGACTTGGAATGCTTTAGGTTGGAATTGCTTCCGATTTATGCTCTTGTGTAAGTCCGTCACCCAAAACAGACCCTGATAATGCTAATTCTGTATCAGAATTGTTTTTAACAACCTTCAACGTCCTTTCTGGAGGAAAGAAAATCACTTCCCTCAGCTTTTTTCCATTTCTGGTTTAGTTTTTGTTATTCATGGCTTGGGGTAGCCAGTGTGTAACCTGTAGTGAGAATAGGCAGGAGTTACACCAGTAGGAAAACAAGTGTTTATTCTTGGAAACTGTTCTGTGGTGAGTTGTGTTCATGTGCCAACACATCCACAGCTCATCTGCATCCCAACCTCCACAGTCAGTGTTTGAGCATATCATTCAACCTGTATCATATCTGACAGAGGGATATTCCTACAGGGATATTCCTAGAAGGCTTCCAAAAATCAGTGGCTGGACAGAGAAAAGAACCCAAAATTTCCTTGAAGACACTCATGGTGGAAACAATCACCACTTATTTCTGCTTGGCCAGCCAGCAGGTCTGTACCCGCCAACCAGCATGTCAGCACATGCATGGATGAATCCTGGGGACATGTGGCTGTGGAAGAGATAGCATGTCCTCATGGGAGCCAGGAGTAACTCACAGAGAAGTTATGGGGACATTAATGGGACGAAGCAGGACTAGAGGACCATTGGGGGTGGGGAGAAGGGCATGCAGGACCTGAAGATTTCTCACTTTAATACAGCAGAGAGGTGAGTTCACCAGGAAATGCAGTAGGACATGATGAGCAGGGATATGAACTACAGGGAGCCAAGCCTCGCTTTTCTATCATTGGCACTATTACCTGCTCTGTCCTCAGATAGCAAATGCCATAGACTAGAGATGCAGAAGTCTGAAACCACTCTACATCTGCTAGCAAATAGCACGGAAATGTCTTTTCTCTTGGATTTAATTTAAATCTTAGAACAATCAAAAGCAGAGCGATTTTTATGCCTATGTTCTACTAGCAACGAATAAAATCACGTCTTTGCTGATGAAAACTATGCTGTAATCCCACTGTGTGAGATTTTCTAGAGAATATGCTGTGCTGACAACGCCCAGAAGGGTGCAGCAGACGATAGCTTTTGGAAAAAGTGGGTGACATTAAATCCCCAGCATGATCAGAAATGTCAGTCCACACCCAGGATATTGGCAGGTGATGTTTATCCACAAGCTTGCTCATATCACAGCACTAGCTTAGAAGGAAATTTGTTGTATGTAAATATCCTTTGCGTTTCTTTCTCAGTTTCCCCTTTTGTTCCCTACCTCAATACAACAGGTTTCAAGTTGATTGGTTTGAACTTATGTAAATAGTTTTAAAAGCTTTATTTTCTCAGTACAATACTCCATGTAGGAAAGACAGCATGCAAGTGTGAAATACAGATTAAAAACAGAATGAGAAAGAGTGAGGGAGAAAAAATCAAATGTAATATTATCACTGCAAGGTGCTGAAAAACATAATAAAGGTTATGATGCAGTGAAAAATAGAGACACCTCTTTGGGGAAAAAAAAACCAACAACACAAATTTTGTGAGAAAATAGCACAGATTTCATCAATATTAGGAAAATTAGAAGGAAAAGAAATTGCTCGATTGAAAAGAAAAATAAATATGGATAAAACAGATAAGTGAGATGTAAGCTCAAAATAATGTTCTTAAAATTAATTTGGAAAAACACAGATAAAGTGCTGCACAGTAATGAAAACAAACAAAAAAAGAATTTGAATGTCCAGTGTCAAATTATAAATACTTTCATTAGGCTTTCAGCTTGGAGAAAGAGGGATTTGTACACAGTTGTTCATTCTGTACTTTTGCTAGAGAACACCATGCAGCTCTGCTGCACTGGCTTGGAGTGTGTATTTCTTTAAGAGTTGAACAGAGGATTTGTCAGTTAATCACGGTGCTGCTTCCAGCCTCTGATTCACTAAATTCTGTCAGTGAAACCAGAGGGCTTTTAGACAGGCCTTGCATAAGTTTTAATCACCCTCTACTCGGCACTGGTAAGGTCACACCTCAAGTCCCGTGTCCAGCTCTGGGCCCCTCACACTAAAAGGAAGACTTTGAGGCATTGGACCAAGCTCAAAGAAGGGTGACGGAGCTGGTGAAGGGTCTGGGACACAAGTCCTATGAGGAGTGGCTGAGCGAGCTGGGGGTGTTTAGCCGGGAGAAGAGGAGGCTCAGGGAACACCTGAAATTTTTCCTGGAGTGCTTGTTGGATCTTCACGTCTGGGAACTTCAGGAACAAGTTTGATAAACATCTGACAGACATTTTAGATCTGTATATGTTCTTGAACTCAATAATCATTTTTGTTGCCTTTTTCTTCTCATTCTGTGAATTAGATTTGTGACACCTACATAATTCCTCAACACAGTTATAGTGCAACTCTCCATAAGCCTCTAGAAATAATTCTTCTTTCTCTGTAGAAAGAGAATCCTTCTGTCTTCCTTCTCCACTGAAATACTCTCACAGCTTACAGACATGAAAAGAGGAAATACATTTCCAGGACCTCAGACCCAGTTGGGCTCAGTGATCCCCGTGGGTCCCTTCCAACTCAGAATATTCTGCGATTCTTGAAATACTCACGTTCATGCAGCACTGTGCCCATTACCCACCTTGGTTATATCTACATGCCCTGCTCACCTGGCAGGCTGCAGTTCACTGCTGTGGGCCATCTCTTAGAGCACTTGGGTTTCCTTTGGGAAACGTACAGCACCCTGAATCCTTGCCCCAGGAAGACCGACTGATCAGAATAAGTCTCTTCAAAGAAAGAAGAAAAATCTTTTCCAAATCACTCTAGGAACACACAGAAATCTCCTTTCTCAAGACATCTCCAGTATGAGCCTAGAAACAACATCATTTCATTCAAGTGACAGCTTCCTCTGCCCCAGAGGCAATCAAGCACAGTTGGTTTGGCCCTGCTTTTCACAACGTAATTGCAGTTTCTGGAGTTGCCTCATATTGACAGCTCTGTTGTTTTCAGCTGGAGTGACCCCCAGCTATGATGAGAAATGCAAGTCAGACTTGTTTAGGCCTGATCCCTGGCCTCTGCCAGTTCTGCAGCTGATGAGGGAGAGTTTGTGTCCTGCTGGCATCCACCAAACTGGGCTCTGGCTCCCACCCAGCAGCTGCTTTCCTGCCTCAGGCTCTCATACATCCAGCTTCTCAGCACTGGCACCACAGGCATTACCAGCCTACTCCCAGCACTGCTGGAAGCTCTTTACTTGGAACAGCTGGATAATGAATTATCAGATACTAAAATGCTTTAGAAAAACATCCTGACTAAAATGACCTTGCTAAAATAGACTGATACTCACTTTAGTCTATATGACCCTAACATATTGGTGTATGAATGAGACCTACCCAAAGGACTGAGTATTCTTATGGAGTGTGCTCAGAGGAATGATGCCCTTGTCCCTTGTCATAAACAGCTGGTTGTCCAGGCCTAACTCCTTCCAAAACTGAAGATGGTTATAGCTTTCTACCTTTGAGGAGGGTTTGAGGCACATGCCTAGAGCCCATTTCCTCCTGCAATTGTTTGTTCCCATCTTTTCTTCCCCTGCATATGGATACCAACAACTGAATCTTTAGTTTGAAATATACTGCATACACCCAAGTTTGTGCCCTTTTCTCTATCAATCGAAGTGGAAATGAGCCCCCAGAATCCACCTAATCAGTCTCCCTTCCCGCAAACAGAATCAGCTCTATCATATCCTTTCTGACTGCTGCTTGAACAACCACAAGTTAAAAGCCTCCCAGGACACCCTTATCAGGAAAGCAGCTAGCAACTATCCTTACTGTTAAGGCTTTCCTACGTCTAACCTAAAGGTTTTTGGCATAGTTTTTTCACATCTTACAGTATGTGGGAAATTAGCAAGGCAACAAATAGCAGAATTGCAAAAAAATAATGCAGAATAGTACAAACCTCGTAATTCCTACTAGTTTCTCTGCATGGATGAGTTAGGTTTACATAATATAGCAAATATAATGGCTGGTTTTTTAAAAATGTGTTCAGAAAACTGGATGCAATACTAAGTTTGAACTGTATTCACAACACCTCAAGTAAAACACACATAAATGATACACATAGTTAATATAAATGATACATATTCATTCCATATGAATGATAAATATCAGCATTGATAAAGCAAGCAGGCATATGATGGTAGTGCCTCAAAAAGCTGTCTGATAATAAGTATCTGAGCTGATATTATTGTGATGACTGCTCATAGTGTCTCAAAGCTCTCCACAGATCCATAGTCTTATGGCCACTCCTGTGATATGTGGCCTGAGACTCTATTCCTTTTCATGTTGTACCAGCCATGCTGCTCCTTATCCCAGCAAAGCTTTCACAAAGCAACACAAGAAGGGCTGCAAGGGCTGCATCCCTGAAGTTTACTGTGTTTTTCTTGTCTATCCTTCTCCCATGAGAGGTCCTCAAGGACCTTCACAGCAGCTGTAGACAAAGCCAGAGACCTGCTGGTGCTCTGACATGTTAGATGATAAATACCCTCCTGGCAGGTGGTAAACCTTGGGCTAAGGGCTCACTTCCAGAAATTTAGCTCATAAAGAAGCCTGTCCCAGAGTGACTTCACGTGAGCAGCTCTCCTGCCCATGCTGTGAAACATTCTCAGATAGGGATCATGGCAGCTCCTGCAGCCAGCTGGGAGAAGGCTATGCTGTGGAGTCTCCTGAGCCAGACAGGCACTTCTTGTGCTTTGGCTCCTGCACCCTCCTGCTGCAGGGGTCACTAGCTGGAGACAACCAAGGTGGGAGCAGGGAATCAAACAGGAAGGCACAAACCCTTTCCTGATGCAAGGACCATGGAGCAATTGGTTTTGTTCCCTAAGGAACTCCCTGTGGGCCTGTCCCACCTCTAGATAGGAGCAGCAGCAGGGGGTCACCAGGGCAACCCCAGTGCCGGGCATTTGGCACATCCCTGGGGATGGGGATGGGCTGAGGCCATGCAGATGGGCCTGGCTTTGTGCGGCCCATGGCTGGTCAGGGCTGTGGGGAGCTGGAAACCAGCCCTGCTGCAGCACCGTGTGTCAGCCAGGGCTGACACATTGTCCTGGGCCATGGGGAGCCCTGCATGCCTGGGCAGGGACAGCCAGGGCTCGTGGTGCCTGACCGCTACAGGACCTGGAACTGAGGAAACAGCAGCTTATTTCTCTCCATCTTGCACCCATGCCATTATTCTGTCATCCCTCTCCTCTGCACCTCTCCCTAGACTGATCTGTCATCCAGCTCTGCAGGAAAGAGTCCAAGGTAAGAGGCATTTCTGTAGGGAAAAATCTGCAAATGCAGTTTCATCTGGTGAAGAAACTGGCAGTTCAGGACAGCTGATTGCCTCTTATCTTTACTCGCACAGATGCACAAATGCATCACCAACAAGGACCTTTTTTCCTGATTTTTCCATGCTTACGTCTACTCTGACTTTTCCTGCATGGTGTTGGGCAGGGAGCTGGACTGGCACAGGGAAATCTGGCGCAATTGCCTCTTACAGCCCTTGGGAAGAACTTACTCATTTTGTGGAGACATTTCACTGAACAAAGAGATAAAAATCTGCTGTGACATCTATTAGTACAAGTTTTATTTGGTTTAAAGTTAATGTCAAAACTGACCATAAGAACAAAGCAAGCTAAAATGCTGGACAATATTTTACATGCACAATGTATAGACTACATAGCTTTACATGCACCTTGTTTCTTCCGTATTTCTCAGGTATTATGTTGCAATTTATTTTTCTGTCCTAATCTAAGCTTCCTTGTAAGGGAAATCTTGTTCCTTCTCATCTGAGAAGAACACTTCCCACCCAAACCTCTCCTTGCTCCCTGACAGACGTGGTAGTGATCAGCTGCATATGCTGTCACAGGTCACTTGTCAGTGACTGAGATTCACTAGCACAAAATAAATACCAAACAAGTGTGATGACAACACACATTTAATTTAAATGAACTGTCAGCAGTCAGCTCAGAGCAGAGGTAGGAGCTAACGTTGTCCAGGAAAATGAAGACAATATACTGTTTGTCCAGTTGTAACTAAGAGTAAAGGGTTCACCTTCTGGTCTCCAGTGAATCTGAAACTTATAGCTTGTGTTGTTGGCAACTGGACTTTCTAGAAAAAAAAAAATAATTAGTACTCTCATTTCTCTAAAGGATGAGTTTTCAGGAAATCACAAGAGCTGAAGCTATGTTACCTTTAAAACCACTTTAGTATACCTGCTTTTGCATACTGTCCCTTTTAATAACAGTCTTATTTTCCTTGGAAATAACTTTATTTGACATTAAATTCCTACAGCAGAAGCTACTGTCCTTTATATTAGGACATGCTGGCCAATCCATGCTGTAATGAACTATTTTTATACTCTTCCCTTTTCTGACGTAAAGTCATGCCGTGTTCTTCCCTGATGAGTTAGCAAACAGCTTCTTAACACCACAATCCTCTGTCCTCTGTGCAGCTGTTGCCCAGGTTCTCCTCTTGCTTCTCCTCTGCTTCTGGAGTTTCAGCCTGTCAGATTATGCAGATTTGTTTCTTGAGACACTATGCTTTTTTCACAGAAGAAACTGAAACAATACAATCTTTAGCTCTGTTTCTTCTTGGCTAGAGACACTAGGAGGAGGTATTTGTGTAAAAAAGGGTCTAAATTGGCTGCCTGTTGTGAGAGGGAAGAGACACCTATCTACCTAAAGGTAGGACAGGTCCAGAAAATGTCCCTTTGGACAGTTACAGAAAAATGTTTTTCTTTCCCCTTCCCCTGCAATAAAACCTCCATGTGTGGGAACACATCCAGGGACAGAGTGCTCAGGAAATGCAAGAAAGCAGTGCAGCCCCTCAACCATCTTGCAAGTCCCTCAAAGCTTGCAGATTTAAGGACTTGCAATTGCCTTTTTAAGATTTAGCCTGATATGTGCAAATTCAGTGCCTACTTAGGTACCCTGGGAAAGAGGCCTTGATGTTCAGAGACATTGTGCAAATGTGATTTCTATTCTGAAGCTGGGTTTCACATTAACAATGCAAAACAAGCCCACTTGATCTGGAGAACTAGAAATGAATTTAGCAGTCCATCTTGGGAATCCTTCCAGGAAGCATATTAGCTTTAATCACCTTTTTCACAAGGAGATAAACTGTTGCTTATGTTTGAAAAGTATCTTTTCTGTCAACAACCTTACCTGCTGCTAAAAGAAGGGAGAAAAGAGGGTTGCTACTAAAGCAGCATCTAGGCTTTTGTTCACAGTCAAGGGTATTTGGCATTGCTATGATAATATGTCTGGCAAATAGAATGTGCAGCTGGAAGGGAACACTGTTTAAAATTCAACAGCTCATCTGTGTGGCTTGTTCAACAAATTGTTCCTCACACTGAGCAAAAACTAGGCTTTTTCATCCACTTTTATAGTACACCCTTTTAGTGGTCAGATAGCAATTTATCTATGTACATCTTAAGCAAAAAGTCATAGCTAAGCTATGACCAGATCTTCTTTAGAAAGCTGAGAGGCCCTAACCACATCACTAAAAACATCCATAAAAACAGGGCTCTAGGAGTAAAGAACGTACATAGAAGTGCAGATCATGCTCGGTAGGGTAAAGCCAGCACCTGCATTACTATGAACTCTTCCATAACTACATCTACTTTTGGGTATTTTTGTCACCTTAACTGCATGAGAACAATTAAGGTGGAAAAGTCTATCTGTTCAATTATCTTCTGAAGATGTGGGAATCATTTTGAGGAATGAGAAACCTTTGATTCTCATAATGCTTCTCAGGGTTCCACCCCTTGCAAATAAAGGTGGAAAAGGCATTTTATTTGCTTGTTCAGGCTGTAATGGTGGTCTGAGAACATGGGCAAGACAAGATTTATAGGTGGACTTAATATTTTTCTTTTAGATCAACTATTACTGCTGAAAAAATGAGACAAGTTTTGTGCACACATGTCCTTCCTTTGGCCTTAAAGCTCATCTAATTTTTACAGCCATGCCAGCTGTAAAAATAAGTTGGGCCAATAAATGTAGTAGCAGGAGAATCAAGAGATACACTGGGGTGAGGCAGAGCAGGTTGGTTCACACACATTGCAAGAGCTTATTATTTACTTTGAAGAAAGTATTTTTGTACAGGCTTAATCAGAATATTAATATCTGACCTAGCTAACTAATTCAATTTTATAATAAATATGCAGACACTAACACTTTTGATATGATCCTAGAATTACACATCTTCTAGAACTATTTCGATGTTGTTTTAATTTTTTTTTCATTAATCTTCTAAGAAAAGCAGGACTTGTAACAGATTCTAATTTTCTCTCTAATGCAAGTGATCTCACATGCAGAGCACCAAACTGCTGACTGGATTTAATACAAATTTTTAAACAAGAACATCTGTTTGAAAGAGGCTAATCCTAGAAAATTTCTATTTAAGAGCAAAACAGCATTTTAAACAGTTTTTTACTTTTGTACAATAGCTGATATAAAGAAATATTTTTCTTTTTAAGTTTGATTCTATTAAAAGTCACCAGAAACTTTTGAAAATAATTATTAAAAATATTGATATGTTCAACATTTAAAGCCATGATAAACTAGAAAACTTAGTTCACAGACAAGGGTGAGACAATGCAGCAAATGAATTTAATAAAATTAGTTACTGATGGTATCCTTATCCCTACCATGGAGAAAGGTTTTATAAGGAAGGTATAAAATCCTCAATATAATACCTCACATGCCAGATATTTCTGACTATAGATCAAAAACTATAAAGTTATGCAACTTATGCCTACTAAAGCAGTATATAGCAGAGAAGTATGTAGACTATTATAACAGAGTGTGCCATCCCTGAAGACAAAACAAAGTGAAAAAAATTACAGAAACCCAAATCAGATTAATAATCTTAAACTAATCTAGTTGTCTACTGAATTGTGAATACTGATAATAAAAACTGCCTGAGTAAGTAAATCATCCTTTATCAAATTCTTCTGGTCTTCAAAGTATTTTTTGTTTATTTGTTTGGGGTTTTTTTGCTTTCTCTCTCTAGCTCCTCATTTTATAGGATTTTCATATGAGAAGTAAAAAGGAATATCTATGCACTGCTAGTCTTTGTTATTTAGAGTAAGTCTTTTAGTAAAAATGGCAGGGAAAATCAACATAGAAACCAGGCAAGTTTTTGGAGGACCCAGTTGAAAATTTTATCAGTTTCTGTTACATACATGTAAGGTTATTAAGCAGAGCATGAGAGAAACCATAGACACTAAGTGCATAGTGATTAAGACAAAAGAATGGTGATATTTTTAGAGGAGTGATAGAGATATTTAATTTTGGAATGTCTTAATGCTTTGAGTTTGAAAGCTTTACAAGTCAAGTAATAAGAGAACTTTTAGTCTTGCATCTTTTTGAGATAATGAAGTCAAGACACTTGCTGTTGAACTACTGTTGAACTACTGTTACTCTTCTAATAATAGGAGTGCTGAAAGGACAGTATTATCCAATCAGATAAGATAATGAGAGTCTCCTGAGTATATCTTCTAATGCATATTACGTGTGTAAAGTAGGTACTTTAATGATAAGAACTGCAAGTTTGGTGTTCATTTAGAAAGCGAACTGTTGCACTAATGTTCTCTCTGACACATACCATCTGCTTAGCTCTTGTCAAGATGGTAACACCTGTTAGGGTTTTATTTTCTTTGAAAACTTACTAGACATTAATACCTGTCCTATGCCTTTATTCTCTTTCTAGTGTACAACTGTGCATTTATTATAATAAATCTAGTAACCCCTACACATATTTTTAGATATTCATTTGCTCTTTTTCATTTGTACAGAATATGCAATGTGGGAAATAGCAAGGCATTTGCTCAAAAGCATTTTCAGCTCTACTGAACTGAAGCAGAAGTAGCAAGTGAGGACACTGAACAAAAGACAGCAACCTTTAAATGGATAATATTATACAGCCAACCTGGCTTTAGGACTGTGATGAAACAGTGCCCTTCTCTCCATACATGTCATTGTAACCAATAAATATATAATAAATATGGTCATATATATATAATAAAATATGGTCATTGGAGTTTATGAAACAGATGGTGAAGAATTAAAAAAGGAGTCAGACTGCCTTCTGATATCTTTGTTGACTCTACAGAGAAATTAACAAAAATGCATTTTTTAGAAAAGTAAATTAATGAGACCGAGTTGCAGACAGCAAAATTCACCACTCAAACAGTGAAAAGTTTTAAAAAATTGTTTCTATCTTGTGTTCTCCAAGGAGAAGATCAAGAGGATGAAATTCTTGTGCAATGGATATTTGAATCTAGTCCAGAGTACTAGCTACTTAAACACAGAGTGAAAATTATTCCTGGGGCTATAAATGCAGATAATCTTTTGGGGCGTATTGACATTTCTAGAGGGTGTCTTGACATTTCTAGACAGTTTGTCAGTCTTCTTCTTAGATACTTCATTATGTTCTCAGAAAGAAAACGAATTCTACTTGTGAAGCACTCTGGAAGTGGTATTGTTTGTATACACAGACAACTGTGATTTGAATGAGGTACTGAAGAATGAATGTGCCAGTGCAAAACAAAATATTATAATAACTATACTGAGATCTGATGGTTCTTTAGTATTATACTGCATGGCAAATGCTCAAATGCATTATAGCTTCTTTGTTTTCTTTTCCTCCATTGCATGTCTTAAATTATCATGGGAAAACAAAACCTATTTATATATCTTAATAATGGGACAACTTTTCACAGCCTGTGATATAAATTATTTCCAGATAGGGCAGAAGATTTACAGCTGGGCTGTGACTTGTTTCAAGTATTAGAAGTATCTAATACTTTTTAGACTCCCTGGGGAATTCTGTGGGGGCTCCATCTGCCACTTGAGAAAGGACTGGGTCTCCTTCATATCCTGTAACATTTCTGCTGGCAAGAACCTGAGGATTTCTAAACGACTCTAACCATCTATTTTTGGGTAGTTAAATCCTACCTCTGATGTGTACACAATGAGACAAGGTGGGTACTAAGGATCTGCTCCCATTTTTACTTTACACTATAATTGGTTGTCAACAACAGTGCTGAAGACTTGCCTCAGCCTGCCTGATGGAGAAGGCTTTGAGCTGGACACCTCATCTGTTACTGGATCTTGTGTCCTCCGGTGCTAAGACTCAGTAACAATTCTGAATTTGCCATATACGAAACTGAAGAAAAAGTCCCTTCCATTTTCACCAAACCATACCCTGACAAAATCACACCTCATGCCAATTGCCAAGTATAAGAAAGGTCTAAAACAGAAGGGTTCTTTGCTGACTATTTTCTATTGCCTGCAAAGCATCTGGAGGGGAAAATAATCCTTGTGATTGGCAACTGCCATGATGAACTAGGTAAGATCCAGAGGATGGAGACTACCAGAGCCACATATTGCTGTCTAAAAGGCATTCACAGCCCAAAGCCTGCCGATGGAGAATCTCTCTCCCACAATTTAACTTGGTGTCTTCAGGAGCTATGGGAGTGCCTGAGAGAAAACTGTAAGTATAATAGAGGAGGTCAGTGAAAAGGGTTGAGAACACAAAGGACCCAGAACAAACACAGCATTTATGAGAGCTAGAAACAGGTCTGAGATTCAACTGCACAGAGAAGGGGATGTTTTAAATGGATGCTTTATCTGTTTTTATTGTAGAATGCACTGAAATACAGAGCATACTGAAAGGAGGGAACAAGCCATAACTTTAGTTAATTATTAGACTGTTAGTTTAACTTATAGTGGATGATTTTTTCCCTTAAGTTTTAATGTAATTTTTTTATAGCAATTGAAATCTCGTATTTCAAATATGCATACTGCTTTCCAGGAGAGGGCAGTACATTCCCAGGATCAGTTGGCTCCCATCACGTTCTTAATCCAAGAAGTGTCCAAAGACAGAAAGTCTGTTTGTCAGGGCACAACCAAGACCCCAAGATGTGGGTCCATTTTATACAAAGTTGTTTTGGACAAGAAAAACAAAAGGTTCTCCACTGTCTCCCTGAAGAAGAAAGAATGTAAATATGTTAGTGGAAGTACACCAGTAACCAATAATGTGTGAAAAGGAGGCACAGAAGAGGAATGAATGTATAACCATGTCTGTACAGGGGAAAATGAATAGCATATCCAGAACTTTGGCCAGGCAAGAGTTCTCTCTATCATACAATTATTGTAAGTTTAACAAGTGCCAGATGCTGCCCTTGGGACCGGGCAACCCAGGTTGTGTGTATAGACTGGGGAATGAGAGGCTGGAGAGCAGTGCCACAGAAAGGGACCTGGGGGTCCTGGTCAATGGCAAGTTGAACATGAGTCAGCAGTGCCCTGGCAGCCAGGAGGGCCAACCCTGTCCTGGGGGCATCAGGCCCAGCATCGCCAGCCAGGCAAGGAAGGGGATTGTCCCGCTCTGCTCTGCACTGGGGCACTGTTCTGTGATTCTATAAGGGCATAAAAGCACTAGACATAGACAGGAGCTAGGACTGGACTTTTATTTAATGTAATTTCATTCTTAATTAATTTCATTACTTTTCATATTTTTAAAGAACAACGTTAGAGGTTATTTCTCAAAACACAAAGTAATGAGTCAGACTGTGTTTCTTCACTTACAGTCATGCCTGTGCTCCTTCTACTTGTCTCTGCCAGGTGTATGATTCACCCAAGTCTTTGAAGTCTACTCTGGAGTAAAAAGCAGGGTAGCCACATCAACAAGATACAGCAGCTAAAGTAATTAGCCTTAACAGCGTCTGGAAGAGACACTCCTCAGCTTGTCTGAGATAGTATGTCCATGTATTGTATTTCATGGTTACTGACATCCACAGAAGATGCTGACATCTGGGCTGGTGTGACAGCACTAGTGAGGTGCTCAGCAGGAGGTAGTGGGTGCTCCTGTGTTGTAACCTGCACTGCTGGAGAGCAATGTAATAAAACTAAAGGAAGGAGAAGGCGATTTCTGTCACAATATGTCAAAGGTGTTGATTCTATCCCTTCAAACTCATTCTCTCATGAACGTTATTTGCTCACACTCTACATGCACAGACACTTACAGCACCTCTTGGCCTGGACCTCTGCATCCAAGTGGTCTGCCCAGGATCACTGGTGAGGCACAAGGGATTCTGGCTCCTGAGTCCTCATAATGTCTCTAGGGTTATTTTTGATTGGCAACGGCTAACTAGTTTTTGGACAGATCTTTTACAACATTTAGGAGTCAGGGCTGTAATGGGGCAGTCCTTTTCTACAGTCTGTCTTCCTGATAGGTAACAGAAGAAGAAATGGCATAATGGGGTGTGCAGTCATGTAGTTTGAGTGTCATAAATAGGAGGTCAAGGCACAGTACATGTTATGGTGTGCTCTGGCCAGTTTCGGTCTATCTCATGGCCAGGGTCTGCTATGTCCCCTCCCCCCTCGGTATCGGTTCTCCACCCCATGGAGGGCTCTGTATTGTGTAATCCTACACAAAGCCCACCAAATTCAAACCCCGCAGTGCTCCCCTACTGGATGTTGTACCCTCTCCCCGTCCCCTTGTGTCTGTATTTATGTAACTGTAACCCCCTGTGCTGGTGCTTCCCCGGCACCACCCCGGTGCCGAATAAACCATCTGGGAAACCCCTCTGCCTGTCTCTCCTTCTTTGGCATGCCTGGACCATCAGTGGGTTGGGTGAAACCTTGCAGGAACTTCGCCAGCCCTCCCATGCCTTGGAGCAGCCTGGACAGCCCATGAAACCACGGATGGACGCTCGGTGCCCCCACAGAACACACCACAGCAAGTACGTACCTTTCAGCTCTTACATTTCAGTTGGATGTTAAAGCATATATCACCTGAATAATAATCTAAGAACTAAACTATAAAGACTAACAGAATATTTTGATTTTGTTGGAGAATCAAGCACAAACTTGAAATACAGTCATAAACAATAGTATAGCGACTCAGTGAATATATTGACAGGATCAAATAATTAGAAAAATAAACTTCTAAGAGCAAGGTACTTTCTACAGGCTTGCAATAAGGATAGAAAAAGGTAACCATAGTCAGAGGGTTAAGATGAAAACCTTCATACAGAGATGAAGAACAGAGGAATTCATTGCAAGGGAAGCATACTGGCTGTTTTTATTAGGAAGGCACTATTAGGTTAGGAATATGTATAAAACTTTGAATTGAATCTCAGTTCACTATATTATCTAGAAACTGGACCTAAATATTTCCTAAATAATTTTTAGTGCATTTTCTATCTCATCATCTACCCACATTACGGTCAAATCCACTTTCTACAAGTTCCTTCAGAATCTGAGACAGGTGCTGAAGGTAAGCATGTTTAGTACATGGGGGATGTATCCTCCAAAGGGCAAAAATGACTATGGCGCAGTCTCCGTTCCCTCCTACTTTTCAGTGGTGCAACGCATTGTCTAGGTGGGCAATTATAAATAATTATGCATAAAAATAAGTGAGCATAAAAAAGAGTAAGTTTGAGAACCTTTTTCTTTTGCAGTACTCAAAGAGAATTTTTTGTTAGCTGAACTGTCCTTTCCCAGAGAATTTTACCTTCAGTGAGAGTGTTAATCCTGTGAACTTGAGGAAGGGCTAGGGTTTCTGTTTGTCTCTGAATTTGCTTTCATTAATCTGTGGTTGTGCCTTGTGACATCTCTCTTGCCCTAGCCCTCTCCCCAATCCTAAACCATCTGCCACCTTTGCCAGATCTCAGGTATAACCTGCCACAGTGCCAGGATCACACTTTCTCTTGCTGATTCAGAAAATTGCACAAATGACCTCCTCATCAGCAACATCCACAGCCCATCTCAGAGGGTGATCTGTGTCCATGCCCAGAACTGGGTGTACTACTAACTCCCTAGATAAAGACATATAGTCTTTTCCTTATACTTCACTCATCCCAAGGCAGGAATGTTCATGCAATGATCCTAGTCTTTCCAGCCCGACAGGTAATGATCTCAGTATCAGGATGTCCTTTGTTGAAGAGGGGACAAAGACTGCGTCTATCCCAGTAAACTAAACATGACCAGAGCCTGGACCTGCACACTATCCTGTGATGGTGCAAGCTATTCAAACACAGCACATTCCCTGGCATAGCTCTGGCCCAGCTCTGGCCCCTGCTGGCTAGCATGGTCTCACATGGTGCCAAGACATAGTTTGGGAGCTGACAGAGTCTGGGGGCTTTTCCAGCGAGTAGGGCAACTGCCCATTTCTTTCCTGATAAAAACCAGCAATGTTTGTAGAGTCTTAACCACAGGCTGTACAAATGTTCTGACTGACTAAGTAATGCCCCGTGACATGGCATTCCTGCTTATTGACATTCATGAGAACATATATGCAACTGTAGAAACAAGTCCTCTTTTTTATTTAATTCCCATTTAAGTGGAACCATTTCCTTCATAAGTAGGATTTTACTATAAAAGCAAAAATGTTCTCTTTTTAGAAATTGAGAAAACGAAAGGTAAGTCCTGTATAACTTTTAGGTTGAAGGACCCATGAACACATATGCATGTGAATTTGAGTGAGGACTCCCATCCAGCAGTAGTTATAATGAATTCAGTGCTTGCACTGTGATGACTGGATAGGGCGGTGATCACTGGATGAGACAGTGAGGGGAATGGTCTTTCTCTCCCCAAGTGTTTAAAAGAGCTTAACTAATTTTTCCATCCTGAGTCAGAACAGTGACAAGATATCCAACACTTTCACAAACAGAATCATCTCACACACACAGAAAATTGGTGATCAGAAAAGTGTGATTTAGGATGGAACATAAAATAAGAGATGAGTTGTTGGCAGGTTTGAACAGAGATTTATGTGGGAAGAAGTAACAATACACTTGGAAGGATTTGGTGAAAAATGACTGATGAAAAAGCTGAAAAAGAGTCAGTTAAATTAACTGTATTTGTCTTATCATTGCCATTACAGTTTACAGCTAATGGTAGCCTTGCTAGCACTTGTGATTACTTTGCTGTATAAAACACAGTCCAGGCCACTGATGAATGACAAGCTGTTCAATTTTTCCATCTATTGCTCTCTAAAGCACTTTAAAGGCTATTACAGTTCTCACAAATATTTATAAAGAGATGGTTTTGGAAACCAGACAGTTATTTTGCCATATGTCTGAATTGCTGTTCTTCAATATGTTCTTGAAGAATAATGACAACTCTTAAAATTTCTAGGGCAATTTCAAGGGATCCTCTTCATTTACATTTAGTCCACAGTTTGAGTTTTGTGAAAAAATGACTGAAGGGTCATTTTTAATATTTGGAAACGCCATTTTTTTAAAAAAATCAAGCACATTCTCTTCTACTTTTAAGTACTGTGAAGCAATTGTGTGGAAAGTAAAAGCAACGAGCTAACATAACACAAAAAATGCAAACCAAACATACACATTTGGGAAACCCCTTACTGTTCTGTTGTGACAATGTGGCATCACCAAGCTCCAGGCTTGCCATTTCTTTCCTGTGAAAGAAACTTATCCATGGTAATTCAAACTTCTGCATTGACATATCAACATGTGTAATGAAGAGCAGAAATCAGTCCCTTAATTTCTTTTATTGTTTAAATTTAAAAAATACTCTCCTGTCCTCCCAACATTTAGGAAATATGTGAGTTAGAAACATCAGACAAATTAGTAAGCAGTCACAGGAATACTTGAGAATAGACACCAGAAGGCTTTTTTAAGCGTGTCTGGAACAACCTCATGCAACAGATGGTACTTGGTAGGAGCACTTGCATTGCAATTTCACTTTGGCATGCTGCATTTGTTTGTATGCAAAACCTTCACATACAGCTCAAAAATGTCTTGAAATATAATTTTTCATGAGTAGGATTTAGGAGATTAATGTCCAGGATTAAAAAAAATAGATTAAAAATAATACCTTTCATTTTTTTCCCTCCTCATTTTCACTTTTCCCCCTCCCACATGAAATAAGAAATGTGGAGTCCTGTGATTTAATTTTACCTTCTATTTTGTATTTCTTTCTAATACATTCTTATATTTTCTTACAGATAAAAGGAAAAGTAGAAGTCTCTAATTTTTCAATCAGCAGACTTAAAATCTTCAGTGTCAGATCCCCCAGTGATCAAAAGTCTCTGCTTTCTACCCCTGGCTGAGAAAGCTTTGCAGCATGCACACAAGATCAATAAACAATCAGTGATGCTGAGGAGAGTTTTCGTAGAGACCTCTACACGATCCCTCTCCACCAGGCTCAAAAGTGTAACATTAAGTAGGTTGAATGTGAGGCTGAAAAGAAAAATGTGAAAGGTCAGCTGGAAAAGCAAAAGTGGAGAGAGCAGGAAAAAGTAAGAGTAAGAGACAAGAGAAAGGTGTGACAAGAGGCACTACAGGCTACAGAGAATAGAAGTACTCTACCCTCAGGAGAAGCCAAACCAAAGTCCTTTCTTCTATGCACAGTAACTGGACTTCATCAAGCTACAGTTTAGTGATTCATGTGAATAAATCCAGCCTTAATAATAAAAATGCTCTAAATTCACATGTAAAGCAAATTCTTCATCCAAAATAAAACAAACACAGAAGGATCTGAGTATTGTCTCAAACATATCTTACTCTCATGGTTTACACTCTGGGATGCCACAGTAATTCAATGTGGTGTCAGGATCAGTTGTGAAACACCATGGTCTATTTTCATTCCCATAAAATTTCCTGCAGTAGTTTTTTTCAAACTCCACATGAATGCAAGTTTAATCTCTAAGGCTGTAATAGAAAGGAAAATATCATTACAGAATAAGTGAAGTTATTTTTTTGTTTTTATTTTTTCCAAATGTGTGTGGCTCAGTTCATGCAACCTGAAAGCCAAGAAAATGGATAATCCCCTTGTGGATCTGATGTGTTTGCTGAATATTTTTCCCTAAGGTAAGCTGTCATAAAAAGTCTCTCCATTGCCACTGGAATGCCCCTGGGAGAACCACCAGACACATATCCACCGTTTACAGGGAATTCAACAGTCCCAAAGGGCAACAGTACTCCTCTGTATTTTCATGCAGCTGATCTATTTGACTTTTATTGCCACACCTCTTGTTCTAACCTACAAGGTTTAAAAGAGGTTCACATAAAGAACTTCTTATTTTGAAGATGTAGGGAGAGGACACTGACTAAACAACAGAAGTTTTCCAGTAACATACATCGTACCTGTTTCAATCTACCTGAAGACCTGAAGAGCAAATAGACCTTCTTCCATGCTTGTCATATAGTAATATCAATATACTGGTAGAAAAAGGTGCATCAATGTAATGATACTATTTCAGTTTCATTTCTCACATACTATCTAGTAACTAACCAAAAAATAATGTCTCCATTTAATGATGTGTAAGTGAGCGGTATTTTTCCAAGTGAGTGTTTTGCCTGAACAAGAACCACAAAACTGGAAGCATATGATACCATTTTAATCAAAATAGGACAAATTACACAGTGTCTTAAAAGCATATCTGTCTTGCTTACTTTTGTGGTAAGAGATAGAAGTCAGAGTGAGAGATATGTGGAGGAAATTATTCACTATAAATTAACCTCATCAAAAAGTAACTGTCTTTGATAATCTATGGTATAGTACTGCTTAAAGTACACTATTAATGGATATCTCAGAAATGATCACTCATAATATTTAGACAATTATTACAAGATCAAACTTTGATGTGTGCAGTGTTCTACCCACCCAGTTCTGGCATAGCACCCTCTTCAGACTTCTGTCTTTTATTCCTCTATAATATCCTTCCCCCTCCTTTCTTCTTTTTTCTCTTTTTTTTCACTCTAGAAGATAAACAAAATACACCACTGATGAATAGCACTTTATATATGTCTTACTTAACTGACATTCTGAACTTATTAGAACACACTTAGCAAATTTCAAACCCTGGTCCTACAAAAACATGCATGTTATTTCACCACCATCAAGAAAGTTAAATTAGAGATATTAACAGAGTACTTAAAAAAGGAAACTCATTAAAGTCCTGTTTTCAACAGGAAGACCCTGTTGAAACCAAGGGGGGACAACATATGAAGAGCTGTTCATACAAATAGGCTGTTGTTTTGTTCAAGCTGTTCTACTGCTACACTTTCTGACAGCATGTGACTTTATCTCCAGCTTCCCATGTAGCATTTGCATTAAAAGGTTATTTCTTTCATTTGCATAAATGGTGACAAACTGACTAAAGCTCATTCTCCTGGGAGATGTACAGGGCATTGTTCCTGGAATAGCTAGTGAGGAACACAGGAGAAGGCAGGGCAAAGACAGAGCCTTTAGCAGTACAGAGTATTGCTTCAGAAGATGAATATTAACTTAGAGCATAGCAGAGGGTTCTTCCCAGACAATGCCTTGACACTTTGCACTATTCCATTTCAGATCTCACGTCTAGTTACTTTGCATGTTAGCTTCTTATTTTACAAATGCCTTGTTCACAGCAGAGCCATGAGGATAAATATATGTTAAATTATGAATTAATCAAATGTGATATGAAGGAGGCCCTTGGAAGTATGTAGACAGTGAGGCAGAAAACTTCTCTGACAACCCCTTACAGGATTATAAAGCAATGAATTTGTGAGCCATCTGTGACTCTCTGAATCTCTGATCTCAAATTCTGTATGTGCTTCAAAATAGTTCCAGTTCAGCTACTCATTAATTTTTTCTCATAAAGGAATGTGCATTCTAGCTGGTTCAAGCTGAACAGAAGAGAATTTGGGTGGGATGCATACTCAAGTGGAAGTGAGAATTAACTGAATCTCTAAGTAGCAGCAAGAAAAGGAAAATGTGTCTTAAAGCGTCTGACAGAGACTCCAAAATAAAAATATAAAAACTGATTTCCAACCATAAGCAATACTCATCATGGTTTGAAACCCATTCTATTATAAGTACAGGAATAGCACAGGAAAATTGATTAAGACAACAAAAAAAATGAATGGATCTATTTGCTTTGCTGACACTTATCTTAGAAATGAAACTGGATTAATCAAAAATATTTAAGCGACACAATACTGCAATAACTGGAAGTAGTAAGGATGATCAGATTTAATAACTTTTTTTTAATAACCCAAAGTACACAGAACACATCCTTGCTATATTTTATATTTTTTTCTATGTATTTGTCACATGGTATTTCTGAATTATTACAGAATTGTACAAAATGTATTTACATGCTTGTTCCTATATCTTAAAAATGCAGTTACAACAGCAAAATAGGCTTTTTAATGTTTAAATGAAAACACACATTTTTGATGCTACACAAAAGCTGATTGTTTACTGTGTTTACTGAACTATTTACCCCAAATGTCCAAAACTTTTGCAGATAAGCTAAAAAGCAATATAAATACTTTTAAAAGTTTACCAAATTACTTAACATTTTGTAAATGTAATTACATTTCCTTAAAAAACAATTCCTGCAAGGTCTTGGCAACTGAAAATTATTTTTAAATCTCCTAAAGTCTATTTTGGTTCTATTTTTATATGCAATAAGAAATCTTCATCAACGTGTAGTCATAGAAAAGAGTGAATGTTTTGCCTTTGCTCATAGTGCTTTTTTGAAGTTTGGAGTTCAGAAAAGGAGGATTAAAATTAGGATTGCTAATTTATGAAATATTTCTTAGCAGCAGATGAGCACACACAGCACCACTTCCACATTTCAAAGGTGTTTAATAGATGTAATTTTAACTGAGATGAAATAGAACTTTGTTTTAGACTTTTAAAAGTCTCATTCTAAGAACATCAGGAAGACATTGTCATCTAGACTGTATCCTTTCCCCAGAAGCAACTATAAAGGGATAACCGGAAGTGACCCTGGGTAATAGGGTATTCAAACATGGCAGTTTCTCTAGCACTGCCCCAGCCAGCCATTTTCATACCAGCGTGATTACATCCTAATTTCTCAAGCCTGATACTACTTCAGTGGTACTTGGGTTCTGTATGTTAATCCCCTCCTTAAATCGCAGAGAATTCTGCAGCAGCTTGTTAGGAGCATGGCACTCATTTTCATGCCTGGGCCTGCACCTCCAGAAGTTATTTCTCAAAGAAAAAGGTTATATCTACAGATTCTGTTGATATGATACAGGTCTTTAGTGTGGAACAAAATTACTAATATTTGTGCATTAAAACTACATATGACCATTTTCAGAAAATAGATGAACAATTTAATAAAGACCCTTGATTTTTGCAGTTCTCAGCTTCCATAGGCCTGATGCTCTAGCAGTGATTGGAGATGGTCAGGAAATCTGAAAATCACAACGTGGCTTCACAAACTTGACCCTGAAAATATCTGGCTTTAACTTTACTAATTCAAAGGTAAGGGCAAATAAATATTTCCTGAGCATGGAAATGCAAGAAAAAGACAGTTTTCCTAATCCCCATTTTGGTCCAGCTGGCTGGGCTTGAAGCTGTGTGTCTGAGTGCATAAACTTTTATTGATTCCCACCAGAGTTACGCATCAGCAAATGTGGTGAATGAAGTTAATAATTTCCTCTGTTCTGACCTCCATTTTTTAATCTCCAAACATGACCTGGAATGTAAGTTATTACAAAATAATATTTAAATGTTTGTATTAGGTGTTGGGAAAGGTAAAAGACATTTTTGTCTTACTAAACATGCTTATTTCTCTTAACTAAAATGTAGGTAATATTGCTGAAAATCTTGGACAATGTCTCTCAGCAGAATTCTGGTCTCTGCATGTTCAATTGTCTGTGCTATGAAAGGGTTACCTACGTGATAAGGAATATAGGACTGAAAAGGACCTTCAATCTACTTCCCTGCAATTGGAGAGTTGTATCATGCCATCACACATTAAAAATTATCAAAGTTCATTGTAAAATCGTGTATGTTGGAATCTCCTATGTACTACTCCAAGAGGGAAGGCTGCTTTTAACTCTTACAGATCTAGTAAAAACATAAAAGCAAGGACTGAGGTAAACTGGGAAGCAGTCTCAAACTTTTCTAATAGGATCTCCTAACAGAAGTCTATGTGCTGAAAACTGTCTGAAAGTGCCTGCAAAGCCCATGGTCTCCATAGAGGCAGGATCTCCCTGGAATCCCAGTGGCTTATTTAAAATGACTTTCACTTGAGGAAGTTCCTAGCTCCGTGAACAGAGGAAAGATGCTTTAGTCTAGGGAGGTGAGTGCCACTTGGAAACCAAGCTCATGGCAGATGGGGAAAATCAGTTGAAGAGAGGGAGAAAAAGCAGCACATAAGGTTCAGTTCTCCTTTGGCTTGTCAATTTCTATGCAACTACAGTTTTCTAGAAAGAAGGACTGAAAACACTGCAAAATGCACAATAGTCCTGTCATTTGACCTCAGAGGTCAAATTTCTTTACCAGCCAGGCTCTCAAGCACTTAGGGTCACCATGGATCCGCTGTATGATGAAATAATTGACTACAAGCTTCACCACAGGTACACTCAGGACAGGAGTAGCATTCCACACTATCTTCACAAACTGGAGGAGCAGTCAGGGATAAAAGGGAGTGCAAGACCTTAAGTTTATCCCGATAAAATAGTTATGGAAAATTTAGTGGAAAATAGGTAGATGTAAAGGAAATGTGTGAAAAGGAGAATGATCACTCTCATTGTTCACAAGCTGATGAAGGGTTCGTACCAAGATCATCCAGTTTTGACACAGCATTTCCAAAGGCAGTTTGAGAGAGGACACTATGAATGGTCAATTTTCTTGAAATATTATTTGTGAAGAAAGCCTGTGAGATAAGTTTCTTGTCATCAAAAGAAAACTAGCAGTTCTGTGGCAATGGGCAGGTAGACATTTAGATGTCCAAGAGGCTCTGTACTCATGATGGACAAGCTTAAGTTTAAATTTGGAAGACTCAGAGCAGACACATAGCATTGCCAGCTGGGCAAGGGAGGTGGTGGTTCCGCTCTTCTCCGCACTGGTGTGACCTCACCTTGAATATTGTGTGCAGTTTTGGGTACCATGATATAAAAGGATATGAACCTATTAGAGGGTGCCTAAAGGAGGGCCACGAGAATGGTGAAGGGCCTTGAGAGGAAGCCGTATGAGGAGCAGCTGAGGTCACTTGATCTGTTCAGTCTGGAGGAGATTGAGAGGAGACCTCATTGCAGTCAACAACTACCACATAAGGGAAAGGGGAAGAGGAGGGGCAGACACTGATCTCTTCCCTGTGGTGACCAGTGGCAGAACCTGACGGAATGGCCTGAAGTTGTGTCAGGGGAGGTTTAGGTTGGATATTAGAAAAGGTTCTCCACCCAGAGGGTAGTTGGGCACTGGAACAGGCTCCCCAGGGAAGTGGTCACAGCACCAGCCTGGCAGAGTTGAAGAAGGGTTTGGACAATACTTTTGGGCACCTGATGTGACTCTTTGGGGCAGTCCTGTGCAGGGCCAGGAGTTGGACTTGATGATCCTTGTGGGTCTCTTCCAACTCCGCATGTTCTGTGATTCTGTGATCTGTCATGGCACAACAAAATAGCTCTGAATTAGATCAGCTGAAAAGATGTCTTGAGGGCAGGATGCAAACCTGTCATAGGACTGATATAGAAAAAGTTGCCCTGTTGTAGGAGAGAAGGATAGGACAGGTGGACTTAAGCTTTGGAATGGAAAACCAAAACAAGATATTTTTTTAAATTATACTTACCAAGTTCAAATAGTAAAACCTGGAAATACCAGAAGGGAAAAATAACCCACAATGAGGAGGAGGATGAAAGGACTGTCCAAAACACAGATTAATAGAGGGATTTTCTGAAACTCAGTACCTCTCCCCTGAGCCCCAGCAGACAGTCAGGTGAAATGGCAGCACCTGGGGAATACACAGTAAAATATTTTGGCATCTTTCTTATAGTAGAAAAGAAATGTAGAGTAGAGTTTAACCAACCTAATTTTAGATCAAGTTGATCAAGGTAAATACTGATTTCTAGCTAGTCTGTAACTAATTAGTCTCCTTCAGATTCCCTTTCCAACTAACTGAGGAATAGGTATTTGGAAACAGTTTGTCTGCCTAAACATAAATGTCTACTTTGGGATGAGCCACATCCTGGGAATTCTCATTTCTCTCATTGACTACAAAAGGATTTTAGTGTGATGAACCTGTCAGGAGACATCTACACTGCAGATCTCTGCATTTGATCAGATAAATCCACCTACAGTATACATAGTTGCATTGAAAGAGAGCTTGCTTCATTTCCATCTGTTCCCAAGAATATGCTGAGCAAGACCTTCTACTTCAACACGCTCACCATCTCACCATTAATGGGGTGGGAAAAGCAGACAACCTTTGGACATTTTAATTTACTTCTTTTTCTTTTTCTTTTCCTTTTTCTTTTTCTTTTTTTGTTTTGGTTACTGCGAGACTAGATGAGAGAGCTGATTTCTCATCAAATCAGTTGGGGCTAACCACACATCCTTTCCTTGAACTAGGCAGTCAAGCAGTCTCTTCTACATAATGCAAGGTTTTATACATGAATACAGACTCCTCTGTGTGCTGCCTTTCTGCTCTTATCTTTCTTTCTTATACTTAGGTTGCCTAATGTTTCAGCCATTTCATTAAGTTTGGAGGGGAAAAATGCCGGCAAACAGGTGGCAAAACATAGATGAGAAAACAAAAAAGGGGAAGTACTTTCCCTTGCCAGGAAAAGCAAGGGACTCTGAGGAAGAGATACTTACAGGAGTGAGAGAGACTTTACATTATAGGCAGCAGTCACTTAGCTGGCTTTCAAGAGCCTCAGAAGCTGCTAAAGTTTCAGCATTTTGACATTTTCTTGAAACAGGACAGTACATGCCTACAATGTTTTCTGTGACGACCTGTGAGGTACTGTGGTGCAGACTACTACTTATGATGACTGCAATATCTAAGCAGCTTTGTCACTCAAAGTCTTTAGACAGGATGTGCAACTGACGGAGCATTCATTTGTGCAGTTTTCCATAGTAGTAGCCCTCATACTCATTTTGACAAAGTTTCCTTATTTTTCATATTACAAATATGTTCATACTATCAAAACAGGTTTTTGACATTTCCATGTGTTAAGCTTATCACTAAGCACTTTATTCTTTTTATTATTTAGCTTTTATTGTCACATCACTAACTGGTAAGAAATCCTTTCCTCTGCACAAACCAAAATAAAAATGCTAAACAGGCAAATGAATGAACTACTGCCACGTTTCATCCAATGTGTACACGAAAATGAGATCATCAAAGTGCTGCTGCAATCAAATGGAGTTGTCACAGACTTCAATGGAGTCAAAATATCATCACTGGCATTATGTACAGACAACTGACCACACTTTAAAATGTAAACGTGTAAAGAAAAGAAACTGAATAATAGCTGGTCTATTTGCAGTGCTATATCAATATTCTCAGTTCAAAGTAACATAACTTTTTAAATGTTTCTACTAAAGTATTGTTACAAGTTTAACCCAAAGATTTTCTTAAGAACATATCTGCTACTTAAGGTATGGCATCCAAGTCTAAGCTCATGCACATTTGTAAAACTCAGGTTAATTCACTGACATATTTTGGATGTTATCATCCATCATTTATTTCCTTAGAATAACAGTGTACACTGCTACTGTTCAGAATATATATGCTGATATTAAAACAGCTAGCATATTATTAGTATTTCTGTTTGTGGACAAATTCAGTTTGTATTTCAAGCTATCTTGAGTCAAACTTCACAAATAAATATCTGTTGTAATCTACATGCAGGATACTGTACTGAGAAATGACATACATCTTTCTGAAATTCTCACAATTCCTCATCCAGCAATCATGCCTGAGGACTAAGAGTAAAGTAAGAAAGAACATTTTTCTTCATTGGAAGCACACACACACACACACACACACACACACACACCTTCAGATCTTTTCTGTAGCAGGCAGGGAGTAGAATCTATAAAGAAAAAGAGCCTCTTCTTTCAAGGAATCTGGAGAACTCTCAATTTAAGGCTGCAGAAGTATGATAGTAACACAGATGTGCTAACTTCCACTAATACTCTTTCATTTCAATAGTTGTGCCCTTTTTTTTTAACTATATCACTTTGTCATACTCACTGTATTTGTTTATTACTGAAGACAGTGATGACTGAAAATCACTACTCAAGAATGTGTAACACCAACGAAAATATCTCCCTTCTCCACAAATTGTTTTCATTTCCTGAGGGAAAAAGCAAAAATAGGAGTAAAATGCATATACCTACCATACATCTTCTAATTGTTCTACCTCCAATTTATGAAGTGTTTTACTGTGGTTGCAATTAATCAGCATTCTGTAAGAAAAGCGGGAGGCAGCTTTTTGTCCTTTGGCAGCAAAAAGACATATAGTGTAAATATAGACATGTGATCTGAAATCATACTCCAGTTTGGGCAGAAGATAGTACTGAAACATTTTTTGCTACTGAATCTGCCTTGGTCTTTGGATCAGCCAGAAGGATGGAAGTTAAAGTAGGCTTTGCTTTTAAAAGCACTGAAACAGAATTTTTGCTGATCCAATCCACCCCTTGATTTTACTACACATCTGCATAAATTTTCTTTATAAAAGGGCTGTTCTGTGGATGCATGGAATAGTGCTGCTTATGACTTTTTATCTGGAAAAAAGGCATTAACAGGACAAGTTCCAAAATTATAAAGATCCTAGTAACCACAATGTTGCATGCAGGCAGGAGATATTTGGTTTCTAACGGAGTTAATTTCCAACTCCTTTGCTATTTCCTAGCCCATTCCACTGAGCTAAATTTATATGGAAACTTTACTCTAGTCCCTTCTCTTTTCCCTTTGCTTCTTTATCCCTTGTTGAAATGATTAAAAGGACTAGAAAGGAAAAAGAAAAGTGACTCAAGATTGAATGTCAGTGCTGATGGAGATGAAAGCTGTGCAATGGAGAATTTAAACATGATACCCAGAGACAAATTTTCACCTGTTTTTGTTTGCACAGTCACAAAACCTGTAGCTGTTATTTCCAGAGCTGGATCGCTCCCATGATATGAGTGGTATCTTGCTAATTTAAACTGGCCTGCAATGACAAATGGAGTAACAATAAGGAAGGTATGAGTAAAGGGAAGAAAATTCAAGGTTTTTTTCTTATTTTGCAGCTTGTGAGACAGATAACTAAACCACTGGCACTCTCCTCTTCCTAGAAAAGTAACTGGTTATTGAACTAAGAACAGCTCACAAAAGCTTTGCCTTGAATTCATCCTACTCTTGAGGGTACAAAGGTTTGGCCCTTGCAAGTGCATTGAAGGATTCCTGCATCATTAAAACCAGATGAGAAAAGAGGTGCAGACATGAAATAAAAAGCAGAAGAAGACTAAGCAATGCAGAAGGCAGTGACAGACATTTGCAATAAAAGCACAATAAGAGACAAAGCTATGAAAATACTGTGAAATGCATTAAACAGCAGGACAAAAATCAAGGTTTCACATCCACTTGATCTAGATGACCTAAGTATCCAGTAATTATAAAAGCCTTAACATTTTATTTAACCTGCAAACATATTTTAGAAAAAAACCGAAACTGTACGCACAGCATGTACACCATATATATACACTGACATGCACAGTCACACCATACATTCACTGCTCTCTCTGTCTGTGAGTATGACCTGTGGTCTCACTCCAGTTGCTGCACTTAAACCTCCATACACACGTGCACACAGAGTAGAATGTCACCCAGAAAAGCAGAAATGGAGTTTTGTGAGGTGGGGGATAGAGTCAGAAAGGTAAAAGTGATAAAACTTGTGGGCTGAGATAAAGACGGTTTAACAGGTAAAGTTACACATGCAAGCAAAGCAAAACAAGGAATTTATTCACCACTCCCCATGGGAGTGCAGGTGTGCAGCCATCCCTAGGAAAGCAGGGCTCCATCACATGTAACAGTCCCCTGGGAAGACAAATACTATCACTCTGAATGTCACCTTGTGCTCCTTCTTCCCCCAGCTTTAGATGTGGAGGATGACACCATATGATATGGGATATCCATGTGGTCAGATGTGGCCAGCTCTCCCAGCTGTGTCCCGTCCCAACTCCTTGAGCACACCCAGCCCACTCACTGGTGGGGTGGGGTGAGAGGCAGAAAACGCCTTGATGCTGTCTAAGCTGTGCTCAGCAATAGCCAAAACATCCCTGTGTTATCAGCATTGTTTCCAGCACAAATCCAAACCACAGCCCCTCACCAGCTACTGTGAAGAAAATCAACTCTATCCCAGTCAAAACCGGCACAGGAACATAAAAGGAAACAATAGTTTTTATTAGACACATAAACGGAAAATTAGATACACAGCTTCCATTCTAAATGTATTTTATTAGGGTAGGAAAAACCATTTCAATACCCAGTTCTTCATACATTCTCAGGCTGATGTTATATGGAGCCAGCAGCAAGTCATGGTCTTCATGAAGTGCAAGTACCTGCACAGCTTCCTTCCACCATGCATACGTAGGCAAGCTATTTCCTTTGCCACTCTGCATTTTTTCCTCTGATATCTGATGTTTCACAGCTCTCTGCTGATAAATATATTGCAATGACAGTGAAAAAGGAGTAGGATAGCAGTCATGGGGAGTGGTGTAACAGACAGTAGGCAATGTTGTTCACAGTATCATAGTGTTCACTTGTTTTCCAAAATGAATGAGCTTGGTGACCTTTAAATCTGTTCCTGCTGCTTCTGCAGTTTGATTTTTACCCACTGCCACTCCACCCAAGCCACTGGACCCTGTTATATGTTCGGCACATCACAATTCTGGAATAGGCCGTTATATATGCAGTAAGTAGAAAACTTTTTTTAAACTTTTGTGGTTTTCTTTCTTTAGGTTCCAGTCTTGCCTTGGGTTTTTGATTGCTTTCGTAGCTCTTTTTTCTTCTGTTGTACAAGATGCCACATCTCAAAGAACTGTTTATTATTAATCATGACTATCTTCCTGATTAGTATTGCTATGAGTTTTCCTGGCAGTGATTGGGACCCAGGGCTTGGTGCCATATAGCTCAGTATGGCACGAGAAAGGGCCTTGAAGGTGAAGTGGAGTGGAAAGGAGAAAAAAATTATGATAAAGTTTAGGGAACAAGAGAGTGGCAAGGCCAAAGCCCTTTGGTCACCTACACTCTTTGCAGAGCTCTGTCCATCTTCCTTACACAGCACCTGTCACAATGCCATAGCACCTACCTTTCCATCTCTGGTGGAAGCATGCAGAGGAGGAGCTGGGGGGCTGCTGTACTCTGCAGATGCCCCTGGTCCTGACATCCCTGTGGGATGGCACCCCGAGCCCTGCATGCTTCGCCCCAGCACCAGACAACCCATTTTGCACAAAGCAGTGTTTGTTGCAGTCCCTGTGAGTAAAGCAAGGGTGTCAACACGTGCTTATCCGCTTCCTTGATTTCTGATTAGTGAGCTTTCACTTGTTCAGAGCTTTAGAAATGAAAAGTATTGTCTATCTGCTGAGAGTTCTGTTTACATGTGTTACTGGGGAGCCTCAAGGCATGTTCCTACTGAATATGTGGAGCAGCTGGTATTTTAAGCCGGCCTCTATGATAGTGTCCAGATCACTGTAGAACAGAGTTTAACTTAAAAATAAAAGAACTTCTGTATTTTCAGTAGAAAGCGAGCTCTCCTATTCTGGTCATGAAATGTTATTTTGTACTTGTTCGTGCTTTCCTGATCTGTGAAGCCCAAAGGCTTATTACCAGAAGTGCTTTAGGCTAGGCTGGAAGCTACTTCTTAGGGGAAGTCAAAACATAATTTTGTTTCTTTCTAATTTTTTTTCTTTCCCTGGTGTTTGGGATGTGTATTTGTTATCCTATTGATGAGAACAAGCAATTGGACTGCGTCATTTGAAGATGTCAGTGTCCTCTGGATCCTAGAAATATTGAATGAAGTGCCTACATATTATTACTGTACAATATTATAGCTACTTACATCAAGCTTATCCCAGTGTAGTCAGAACTGAAATAATTTGTTTATTTAGAGAGGATTTTGCTGGCAAATAAAACCAAGATGATGGTCTGCTGCAGCTTTTCTTATACATCCAATTTATGTGAATTGGAAATTTTCAGGGACATAAGACGGCAAACATAAAAAAATCCATTCTATATCCACAAAATACTCAAAATGCATTTTGATTTTTTAAAACTACCTTGATTAATTATTAAAATATTCCTTTTCCAAGTACATGGACAATTCAGATAATCTGGAATTTAAAGTGCCAACAGGATGGCTTAACCTTCACAATACAAACAGCTTTGGTGCTTTAGGATACCATTGCCAGCATTGGACCATTTGTTTCCAGCTGTCTGCTCTGAGGGGTCATCCTCCCAAAAGAGCACATGATCTGAGCCCTACATGCCAGCAGCCTCTGGGCCAAGTTGCTTGGCTGATTTTAAAAGCCCTCACGTGCTGTGGCTCAGCCCAAGCCACCTGCCTTGCACTCAGGTGAGCAACCTGTGAGTGAAGCCCAGACAGATTGGCAGCAGTCACCTGCAGCAAACACTACACTGCAAGGGACAACTAGGAAATGGTAACTTTTTAGGCCATTACAGCTGCTGCCAAATAAAACCCAATTTAGATTGCAGCCAGATAAAATGTTTCAGCTGCCCCTGAGACCAGATCACACCTCAGACTATTCACACAATTAACCCATCCCTCCACATTCTGCCATTAATGAACTGGTTTGTTCTCTAGTTCATACAACGTCATGGAACAGAAGAGCTGGGCAGGAAAATCACTGGACGGTGAGGCAGCAGAAAACAGCTGGGATGATAATTTTTCATTCAGCTCATCATAAGAGTCCACCTGACTCCCCTTTCCAGAGCAGATTGATGTGACTAAGGCAGCAAAAGAGAGTGAGTGGTGGGACGCACGGCAGTAGCAGTTGTGCCTACGGTACATCCATACACTGAGTCCCTGGCTGTGTGACTACCAGGCTGGTAGGGATGAGGCCATCCTCTGATGGCCAGAGGTGTGGCTGCTTCCCACATGTCTGCTTGCTCTATTGCAGGCTGGTGTGAGCTCCCACACCTCTCTCTGCTCATCAGTAGTGGATCAGTGAGTGCTCTGCCCACACAAAACCTGCAGGCTCAGGCCACATGGATAGCTTAACTGGGCAGAGCTGGTGCCAGGGTTGCTCTTTAGCAGACAGCAGGGTAATGTGTGCCAAGTGGAAAGGAAGGTGAGGTCTCCCCATCCCCAAAGACAACCCCACAGCTCTCATCAGTACCAAGGAATTCCCCACAGCAGTTGTTCCTCTCAGGTGGTCATCCATAATAATTTTGGTCAGAAGGGCAGATACGATCAGAGATGAGCACCATCGCAGGTCACCTCTGAATCACCTCAGTGAGTCACCCCTGTCTGGCCTTGCCAAGGAACCACCAGCTGCAGCCCAGCATGGGAAGGCACAGTCTCTTTTCTGTGAATTGTCTTTTCTTCCAGTGTCCTGCTGCCGCTGCTCCCTTGGCTCCTGCCCAGCATGGCTCACCCAGCGTTGTATCTCTGTCTGGGATGCCCCAACTGGCTCCCTCTGCCCATAAAAAGGTCAGGCAGAAAATCATTCCTTGGAGAGTGATAAGCGAATATACAGCAAGCCTGGTTTTTATTTGGCTTGTGATAGGGTCTGAGGAAAATGACTTGGAGTCACCATGTAATGCATTGAGATGGACATACAAAAACGTGCAACTTCTCCTGGCTTGAGTGCAGAACTGCAGCTCCTGGAGCCTGACAGGCTGCTCTGCCCAGGAAATTTGGTGAATGAGCTGAACCAATGAGCCCATCCATCCATTTCACTGATGAGCAAGAAAAGCTTTGCATTCAGCCTGTGCTGCTGGAGCCAGCTCTGCCTCAGGATGCTCCTCCGCCAGGGATAAGCAGTAGAGAAAAAAGAGGCAGGGAACCAAGGGGTCCAACACAGACAGTAAAAACAAAAAGTTTACAAACAAGTTTGCAAACGCTTCACAAATATCAAGAATGGCAGAGAAGGCTTCTATGCTTTCAGCCAGTGTCTCTGGGTCATAAGGTGTTAGTGCAGACAAAAAAAAAGATGAGTCATACAACTTTGATGAGAGCCTCCTCCTCCCATTCTAATAGCTATTTAATTTTACATGGAGAAGAATCTCTAAGACACAAGAAGGGTATTACAGACAAATGAAATTATTTAACAGAAATAAAATTATCTCATGCACATGCTGAAATGGAGTAAGAAATTCTGCCTCTGTATATAATGCAAACTTTCTTTTGTTCTAATTGCCTATCTATCCAGAAGAAGTCCTTCTAGTTTTGTGGCCTTTTAAATCCCACCCCCCCCCCTTTTCAAGGAACAAGCTGGCATTCAGTGTCATAGGAAAGAATCCAAGTTCAGAGGCGTCTTTGTAGAGAAAAAACTGTGAAAGCAGTTTTTCTCAAAGGAGAAATTGAGTCTTCAGGGCTCTTGGCTAACTGTCATCCTTGTCCCTAAGATGCACAAATGTAACGCTAGCAAGGACCTTTTACATATTTTTTTTCCATGCTTCACTGTGTTCTTTTCACTGTGTTCACTGTGACTTTTTCTGCTGGGTACAGGATTGGAAGATGGACTGACAAACAGACTGTGTGTTAGTATAATCACATTTTTAAAATCCTCTGGATGAACATGTGGGTTTTGCATTTCACTCCAAAGCATTTCATTAGGCAACTGAGTAGCATAATGCTGTTACCATTAATAAAATTCTTTTTGTCTTTATTTAACATGACAGAACTATAGAATATGCAAATATCAAAACCAAGTACAACCAAGCATTTTGCAATTTTTTATATCTACATAACTAAAAACATATATCTACATCTATCTCTCTCTATATATATCTCTATATATATCTCTCTCTCAGCATCAAGCTGAAGGAACTCAGCTGAAAAAAATCTTATATTTTTTAGGTAGTCTTGAGAGGGTGGGATATCACATGTGGTTTCCTAGGTAGCTGGTGTGAATGTTGACTGAAGGGCAGGATTTCAATTCTACAGAGATAGAACCCGTAGAAGGACTGAGAATCCCTTTTATTTCTTGCAGGGCTCAGGCCTGTTTGCTTTTCAGTGTCTTGTTGATGGGACAGCTTGTTGACTCTGAGAGAAGGGTGAAGGTGAGAAGGAAGTGCAGCTTCTCAGGTCACACAGGATCTTCGGAGGACCTGATGCAGAAGGACTGCTGTGGCAGGTCACTTTGCACAGTCGTTGTATAGTCCACCCTGCATAATTTTTCATTTTACACATAATTATAATTTCTAACACTAACAGGATAAATCAATGTGTCTTAGCCTCTCACTGATACACTAAGGGTGTAATATGGAGTGATTCTAAGATAATTTCTCCCACATAAAACAGGACAATGGTAGCTGACTCCTGAAGGACACTAGAGAGATAAAAATCAGGGATGTTTCCATGTCCTTCCTATGTAGACTTAATGAAAAGTTAAGTTAAGCTCTATTGAATAATGTGCAAGAATCTGGCATGCAGAAGCTATTAAAACATCATGACACAGCCAGCTACATTTGGCAAATACAGTAATCCAAAGCACCTTGGGCATAGTTTTAAACCTGTTCATCTTTACATTCATTACCAGAATTGCATATGCCAGTGTATTTTACAAACACATCCCATTAAAGTATAGGTAATTTATTCATATGGGTAGGTACAGGCAAGAACTGTACAGATAGCAATAAATAGCAAATAACATAACATACAAGTTTTGCACCACAGAAACAGGATGATACAAGTTTTAGAAAGCAAGCACATACAGGAATTCTAGGCAGAATAAGTTACTTGAAAATCCAAGTGAGACATGGAGAAATTTCCATCATAGTATCTCCGAGACAACAGCATGGGCACAGGCTTGCATACGGGCCAGTGTATTGCAATATTGCTCAGTTTTATCTTGGAGAAAGAGAGTTTCCCACAAGGACTCCCTGCTCTGAAAGCACCATAAATTCTGTTTTTCTAGATTTTTTTTTTGTTTATGGGTTAGAGGGATTTTTTTTGGCACTGATCAATACAATGAGATAGCTGCCTGTGGTCTGACCTGCTCTCCTGGGCAAGCGCTCAGGGAAGAGCTGGTGCCCTGTGGAGGTGCAGCTGGGAGTGACTGGCACTTGCACAAGCCATACTCAGCTGAGAGAGGCTGGTTCTTACTCTGAGGAAGTGTTGGCCAGGTTCTGATTCTGGACATTAAAGTACACATATTTGGGATTTGTACTGGAGGAATTTTAAGGAGTTTCTATAGTGTAGAGGCTGACAAAATAGAAAAGGAGGGGCACATTTTTAACCTAATAGTCTTAATTTACATCTAAAATACATAAATGTGTCAGAAGGCACATATGGACAATAAAAAAACTTACCTGTATCACTCCAGATGTCAGCTTTAAAACTGTGTATTCTGGAATGAGGATTTCTTCCAGATAGAGGCCTGATCAAATTGCTTCATTTGCTTATTACAGCTTTGGGCTATAATAGCCCAAAAGGAGCTAGGTGAGACTAGCAATTGGCCAAAATTCTTATTTATTTAACACTTACAGTATAACAAGTGAAAAACTTCAGCCAGATTATCCAACATTGTTATAAAAAAAGAAAAAAAAAGGAATTTCTGTCCCAAAGGATGAACTGTCTAAAAGATAAGACATATGTGACTGGATAAAATCAACAAATAAATCTGACCTGGGCAGAAAAGAGCAGAAAAGGCAGGTAGTTGGTTACGGCTTGTCTGGTCTGTGCTTAACCAGGAACACGTTCTACAATTTCCCAAATATGTGGCCTCTGAGATCACAGATTTTTTCCGCTTCAAAAAGAAATAAAGTTTTTGCCTGGTGATCCTGCCCTTTTGGAAGTGCAATCACTTTGAATACTGTTGCTTTCTGCATCCCACTTAAAGATAAGTGATAGAAGAAGAGGAGGAGTGTCTCAGAGTCACTCCTGTCAGTCTCTGCCACTGCTGAGAGGCAAAAGAAGAGAACTTCAGATCCAAGTGGCAATGTTGCATATTGATTTTTGTGGACATGCCCTGCTAACTGCCAAGGTCTGTGTTACTTTTTTTAGCAGCTTAGATGGCTTTTACCAAGCATAAATATAGACTGCACAAATAGTGAGAAGCTATTTTTGAACATTTTGGTCACTGCTAAATACAGAATTGCTAATCCAGGCATTCAGAAGTCATGATTCAGGCCCCAAAATGAGAAGGCTGGCCTAAGTATATGTAAATTCTTTTTTATTTTCACTCTGTTTTGCTTACTGAAACTTCAGAATATTTCTGGATCATGTCTTCAAGTACTATTCTTCAAAACTGAAGACAATAATTTAATCTGAGTTTGTATTTACCTCCAATTCACATGGTTTCTGGAGCCGTGACTTAAAAAAAATTATTCCTAATGCTCTGAGGCAAGAGAATTTCTTTGCTTATCTGCCTAAGTGTCTATTATAACAGAAGCTGAAATCTCTTTAATCAAAAATGGAAATATCAACAGTGAACAGACAGAGCAGCAGAGGACTGAGGCACCTCCCACCTTCCTTTGTTTTCACAAATTTGGTGTAAGGGGAGTCCAGTGCAGGGCTGACAGCTAACCCACGGCAGAACAGCAACAACCTTCAGAGCAAGGCACTTGCTCATGGAGCATAAGTACACCATGAATGTCACGCAGCACACAAATATTGTGGCACAAATGTCAAATACTCTGAGGAATTCTTGCAACAGGCATTAGCATGAACTTGCTTGATGAATGTTTTGTACAAGTAATTCCAATTCGCGATGCATTTGGGAGGGCTTTTTTTGTTTTGCAATTTTAAAAGCAGCTCATAAGCAGAGCATGGGTCTAACTTTGTCCAGTGAAATGAAAATAATATATTGCTTGTTCAGTTGTAACCTTAAGCCAAACATGTTTTCGTACATCTTCAGCTTCCACTTCCCAGCAAATTTTAAACTTGACCAATGTTGCTACTGCCTGAGACTTCCTGCAAGAATGGTTCATTGTCTTCCTTCTCTTGAAATGACCCATTTTTAAACAATCAGTGTCACAAGAGCTGATGACTCTCTCATGTCTAAGAGCCCTTGCAAATATATTTTTGTGGACAAAGTACCCTTTATTCACTATTGTGTTTTTCCTGGAAACACGTTGAAACCAAATTCATACATGGGGAATACACTGACCTTTTCAAGAGTGCAGATTAGCAAATTTCTTTTCTAGAAAATACTTCCAGCATCCTTTTCTACTGTAAACTTGTCTTTGCTGAAAATTAACAAATTTGTCCTAGCACCATAATATCTATTATTGGTTCAGTAGTCATTCATCCAATACCTGTTCTAACTTCTGCTTGCTCTTGTGAGCTCCATGTTTTGCTTTATAGAGGCATCCTTTTTGCCTAAATAAACTGACTAAATGCACTTCTGTAAAAATAATGCCATTTTAATTTTGTCTGCAGCTCTCAATGACGGTTGTGTGTCTCTTTAACCCTCCCTCCTGCTTAAAAGCTTCAGAGTTTGCTTGATACCTTTGAGGAAACAAATAGTCTGACAGGGAAGGGCAAGGGTAGGGCTTGCATCACCCTGACCCGTTCCTGCTTGTTGAGCCAGCTCAACAGCCCAAGTCAGAGGTTACACCTTCCCTAAACAGGTGTAACTTGAATGCTCCTCCAAGTGTACTAGAGAGCTGGGACGCAAGAACCAGAGTCCCTGAACAATTTCTTCTGGGCTTTCTTCTTGCGGCTGAGTGCTGATGTCCAACCAGAGGCAGAGCCCTGGTCCGTCACACTGCGTGTGCCCTACCCTTGCTGGTACAACCCAGCTTGTGGCATGGGTGTGACTCACAGCCCAGTACCCTGAAAGTCAGGTCGGTATGGGCCCTGCACTCTGCCACAGCCATGGAGGGAGGGATGGAGTGCTTGTGCAAAGGAGAGACGAGCAGGAGCTCTGCAGTGCAGTTCCCCCCGGGCTCCTGGCAGGTCAGCGCTCCACAGCCCAGGAGCAAGGTAGCCTGAAGCAAACATAAGCTGGCCCAGGACAAGCCTGGCCTTCTGCTGCAGCTTCACCCCCCTGCAAAACCACGGGGATGTCTTGCCCAGTCACTGCTGAATTTGCAGCTTTTTGAGTTTGACAATGTTCTTTTTAAGCTTTAGCCCTACCAAATGCAGATTAAATGCATACCTACCTACCTTTGCAAAGGTGTTCACAGATACTAAACATTGCATTTACCTCTGTGCCTTTCCATTTTACACAGAAAATGCAAAACAGGCCACCTTGGTTTAAAGACCTTGAACTACACTGAAATTGTTAGTATTAATTATCTTACATGGATGGAGGCTAGGGGCTTGGAAAAATTTCTAATCTAGCACTTTAAGGAAATACGAACCTTGAACATCAAGGGTTGCTAGTGGCACTGAAAAGTACATGCATGCTTTTGTTCATAGCCAAAGAATCTGGGTGCTGCTCTGAAAATATATTTGGCTGACGGGAAGCATGCAGCTGGATAAGTATTCAACAGCTAAACCATGCAGCCTCAGAGAGTCCCTTGCCCTTGGCAAAGGAAAAAAAGATGCATCTTTTTGGTGCTGAAACTGGGACTTTGTTTATTGACAAGAAGAAACTCTTTTCCTACTTGTAAGCACAATAAATGACACTTTCACAGTAAGCTAATGATGGGTGTCTAAAATGTATGGCAGTAGCAGCCCTATTATTGATGTAGTTATACTGGTAAAAAATGCACACATTATTATAGTTTTATGTTGCAATGGGAAGAGATTCAATTATGCTCATAAGCAATGCTGGAGTTGTATTCATAGCTCTGCCAGTTTTCCCCACTATAAATACACCAAGAAAACCTTTTTTCAGCTTGTCAGATTGCACAAAAATAGAGATCACTCTCAAGGAGAACGCTTTTGAACAAAGTGCCATGTAATCCAAGAATGTGGAAGCTGAAAAGAATCCAGCAATATGCAGAGATAAGAAGCATGGTTCATAAAGGCATCATAATAAATTATGTCATCTAAACATCAATTCGTTATTTTTAAGGCAGACTTCTTACTTTGAAAAAAAATATCAGTTAAATTCAGTGCAAGCAGCCATTGTTAAATGAATACTTAATCCAGGTTAAGGTAAAGCTCCAGTTACACCAGAATGGCAGTACCTACAATATCCTCTTGTTTCTGCTGTTACATCCTTTCTATATCTGCTGGATATAACTATGATTACTAACAGAACCTACCACTAAATATCACACCTAGATGGGCCCTGTCATGGCTGTAATTGTATTTATCTAAACATATTTCTTAAACATGCCCCCATATTCTACAGCAGAAATATTACATTTCTAAATTAAAATAAAATGAAATTAAAAAGAAATAAGAAGGATGAAATATATTACAAAGAGGCTGTTAGGAAACCTAGCAGACTTGCTTTGTAAACATCTTGTATGTAAGATGGCTGATTCCTTATGGCTCTGAGTACACACACTGTACATTTAAATAGTAGCTTTCATGCTATTTTTATATGCCAACAGCCACATTTTCATAATCAGCTTCTAGGGGTCTGATGACCCCAGAGCATAAACCTTTTATACTGAACTTTCATATTTATGCACAAATACAAGGCTCCATGAATGTCAAGCTGGCAATCAGATTCCTTTTTGCTTTGTGCTAAAATTTGCGAGTTGTATAATGTGAAGAAAACTTGTCAGCTCACTTTTAGTTACCAAAATGCTGATGATCAACTAGAAAAGACATTCAATGGTATATTTAATAGGCTGTTTGCTTGTTACTGCTTTCTCAAGCAAAAGTATTTTAAATTCAAATAAAGATCATTTGACAGTTCACAGGAAACAAGACTCTGTGATGATGTGATACCTACAGCTTGCGACTTTCTAGGACACGCATACTCACTGCATTACATCAGAGTAATTCTGATACCTCTGCCCTTATCCTTTTTAAACAAGTGATGAGGCAGGCAAAACATCACTTTCTGAAGTCTATCTGAGCTAGTTACTTCAGGGAGAGAGATCCATTCACAGTTAAATCCTCTTACTCAACACCACGGTTGGCAGGTTGTGGATACAACAAGGAGATCTGGAATAGCTGCAGTAAACATAGCACGAAATGTAACTCTGAAAAATAATGGTAATATAAATAGATCTTATGTACTTGCCACACTAAACATACTTACAGGTTATTTTCAAATACAGGTAGTGTGATAATTAAAATTTATCAGAAGGCTCAGCTGAGGTACAATACCATGAATAGGGAATAGCACCCAGCCATTCATCTTTTGGCTGGACAAACCTCACTGAGGGAAAACAACTGCTGAAATCAGAGGAGTCTAAGATTTTCAGAATCTGGCTTTGCACAAAGGATTATGGGTGTCACATTCACTTTTTGCAGAGCAGTAAAGCTGACCACATGCAAATAATGACAGGCTTGGTTTATTTGACATGTAAAATGTAATGGTATATAATTTATACAGTTTGAATATCAGTGTTCTGTATCTCTTAAAATACAAAAGCATGGTTAATGTTAATTGTTTTAAAAGTTCTTAAAACAATCTATGTGGTTCAAGTATAAAACAAAATTTTAAAAAATGGCAGTATTGTTGGTCTTGCTGTAAAACCTCATTAGTAGGAAATGGCACAACTTTGGAAAGGAAGATACTTACAAAGCTGTGATTATACCCACATATTTGGTACTGTGCACTTTCTTCTGACAGAAAGTTACAATTTAGTAGGCAGAAATGTCTGCTTAACAGCCTTGTGAATTATATATTTTAGAATAACTTAATTCTTACTGGCAATCATTCTTTATTAAAAATTCATTCACTTAAAACCACCATGATTTGTAACAAAATTATAAATAATACCAAAAGGTTTTGGTGCTCTATGCTTTTAAATAGCTGTGTTTCCTAGGGAAATTTCTGTTTAAGAGATTGCTTGTAATTCAAAAGTATTTATGAGATCAGCCACAGAATGGCTGAGGTGGACAGGTTCCTCTGAAAACCACCTCATCTCAATCCTCTGCACAAAGCAGGGTAGGCAGGAGCAGGTTCCTCAGCGCCACAACCAGTCAGGGTTTGAGTATCTCTAAGGATGGTGATTCCACAACCTCTCTGTGCAACCCATGTCAGTGTTTGACCACTCCCATGATAGGGAAAGTTTTTCTCAAGTTTAAACACAATTTTTCATGGTTTATCCACAGCTTCTTGTCCTTTCACAGGGCACCACTGGGAAAAGCCTGGTTCCATCTTCTTTACTCCTCCCCATCAAGTCTTTATACACATTGGTAAGATCCTTCCTGAGCCTTCTCTTCTCCAGGCTGAACATTTCCAGCTCTTCTCAAATCTCAGATGCTTCACACCCTTCACTACCTTTATGGTCCTTTGCTGAACTCATTCCAGCATGTCCATATGTCTTTTGTGATAGGGAGCCCAGAACTAAGCTGTCAGTTGGGGGTGTTTTATAAATGTACAAATATAAATTTTAATGCGAAAGTTTTAACTGAAATGTTATTCTTGAAATTTGAAATCCAAGTAAGAATAGCAATACTATTCTTCTATTAACCTTAACTGTACATTTAGAAATATATAGTATGTATTAGTCATCTTCCATAGCTTATAGAATACATAACTTCTCGTTCTGTGAGTAGTCATCTATGCATAATGAAGACCATGACTGCCTCAGACAGATGGGCTATAGCCCAAATGTCCATCTGAAGAGTTAGCTGGAAGAGAAATACTTCTATGATCTCATCTCAGCCAGGTTACAGTTATGCAACATGTGATAGAGTTTTGCAACTGATCCACACTGAATGCTTCCGACAGGTGAACAAGCACACTCTAGCCAGGAGCCCTTCTCCAATACTACTGAATGAATAATGTGTGCTTGCCCTGTTGAAAACTGGGTGCTGAATCTGCAGATCAACATTTTTCTCCTAGTGCTGTGTGCCACAACATCCATGCATTGTTGGAAAGCTGGAGTCTTTTAACCACGTTTAGTTTGTTTTATGTTAGTGCCTCAATGCCTAGGCCAAGTAAAAGGGCTCATTGACTAGTATCTCTGTTGAGATTAAGGGTGAAGGAAATTTCTCTCACAGACTTCACACTATCCATAGATAAGCAGCAGAAGTAGGGATCAAACATGCCATAGCATTCAGCCTGCAAGAGAGGAGGAACCGAGCAATTACAGATCCTCAGCTCCAACAAGGTCATCCTGTTCTCAACCAACACATTATCTTGCTCTATTTTCCATGAACAGGAACAAAAACTAACAAAATTTTGACCCCTTTGTATTTCTAGTTATCACCACAGCTGAAGAGCAACTGCAGTGGAATCAATAGGCTTCAGACTGAAATTTAGAATTAAAATAGCTACTCCTAAAATTTATCAATGCCCATTGTATCCTGACAGTCATAGTGAAATCCACCCAAAGATGTTGTTAGAAACAATCTTTTAAACAAACAGCTCAGCAGAAAACATCACATGGATATCGGGTCCCTAATACAAAGGTCATAATATGGATTCCTCAGCTGGCTGTAGCTGGAAAGACTGCTGTGCCACGACAGCATATTAGCTCACATCATTCCACAGTTATTTCAAGTGCTGTGTGCTATGTCTCCTAGCATGGATGTGCCTTAAAATAAGCATCAATTCCCATGAAGAAGAGGAAACGCAAATCAATTATAGAAATGATGATAGGGGCCAATAAGCTTCAAATAAGAATAAAAAGCTCTGAATGCATTGAAATAATATCAAATGGAAGGTGATTACCTCTTTATAGTGCTTCATACTGTAGGAACTGTGTAAGTATTTAGAAGGATGAGGATAGTTATGTTAACAATGAGGGAAGAGCTTTTTCGAAGTATGAAATGGGCAGAAATGAAAAAACCTGAGGCACTGCAGAATGGGACACAACTGGGAGTTGTAGAGTAAGATGCTATTTTACTATGCTCTAGTTAGGAGGGCTTTGCATCAAAGGCAGAATATCTTAATTCCTATTGATGTTCACCAGAACTGAGCCATCAATATGATTATGTTACAAAACTCACCTTGTGAAGTTGTGGAGACAGAATTATTCCAGATGATTCAGAGCAAAAGGAGGAAACGAATCCTATAAACATTTGTATGTATGAGTAACTGTTCTCCCAGGGTTGTCCCACTGATTTCAGTATGCCTATTATATAAGTGAACTGATGTGTATATAAGTGTTTGCAGGGATTAACATTTAATGAAGATTAAAATTTTCTCATGGCTGCTTATAACTCCATCCAGCTGATACAGCTGCCAGGAACTGTTTGGGTAAAGGAAAATGACACCTATGCTGCTTTTCTGTGATTACTCTCACTTATAAAAAGAGCTATTGGAAGGAGGAGACATGGACAGCTCCTGTCTTCCTAGACAGGGAAGTTTGATACAAATCTCGCAGCTGTTTTCTGCTGGGATAACACAGCAGCTGTAAGGCAGACATAGAAAGAATCTCAGCTGTACAACCAGATATTTTAAAAGATATAGTCTGGAACTATTTTTTTTTTTTTTTGTGCTTTCTGGGATGATGGAAATAAGATGCAGCACCTTATAAATTTTGGTATAAGCAACTAGTCAAACTTGCAAGATGCTTGAACACATGCTGGCAGAGTTGTGTGCAAACTGAAGTTTGTACTTCTCTCACATGGATCATGCCAATTTAATAATGGCAGAGGCAATGCTACATAGAGTTGCTTTTTAGGAGAGGAAGTATCTAAAAAAATAATGCTCAGTTGAAGTGATAAATCAATAATCCCAGGAATGTCCCTGACCTCATGTTACTCTTAATAACAAATACTCCTTTAATAGTGGTGGATTAATGGTATCAAGCCCTGTGCAATCTGACATGCAGCCTGTGAGATGATAGTGTTCAGACAAAAATATTCCACCCCCGTCAAGTTAGCGGGCTCCTATTATAGCGCGAGTGTTAAAGCACGCTACTGAATAAGCTTTGGCAGCTATCATGTGAGCTTCCGAAGTGAATGAATCACAGCATTAATGGGTGATTGAACAGGGGTATATACGGTGTGACTCCTTAATTTCTTTCAGCTTCACACTTCAAATCAATTGCAGCAAAGCTCAAATCATATGACACTGAGAACTGAGTTGTTTCTTTCAATGCCACCCCCAGCCCGATCTTCTGTGAGAACAACAAAACTGTAGATGGAGGAATCTGCGTATGTCCAGGTAGAAATACATCTTGGTATTTTATTTGGACTCTGGAGTTGCTCGTTGCAATGTCTACATAAGAAATGGTATCAGATTGTGTTCTAGATATTGAATGCAATTGTTCATGTTCTACTCTTCATTGCATTGCAGAAGAGCACTTCTAATCTATGACCAAGAAAAAAGAATATTCTATCTTCAGCATATTTTACTAGATCTAGACTAACTACACCTAGCAGGCTGCTTTCCAATGCCTAATTAACTTTGCTTATACTTTTAAATAGGTTTTAGTAGAATTAAAATAAATAACTTATTGGAAGGGAAAACTAAATGTACAAAGCTGGTTTTGTCAAGAATTTGATTTTCTGCATGTAGTTCATACAGTAAAGAACAATCTCATCACTAGATTTCATTAACTGACTTATAAAAAAAATCCCAAATTGTGCCTTCTTCTGTGCAACATTCATAACGTGAAAAAAAAGTTTGGAAGTTTGGCCTCGTGACAGGTACCAGGAGAAAAATTTTCAAATATATTCTTACAACATATTTATTCACCTACATCGACCAAATCTTTCTTTGTCTTCATTAGGATTTTTTGTACATAGAAAATAACTGGAGATGGCAAATGGCAAAAGCACAGCTGCATGTACAATCGTGTCTGATACCTGTGATGAAATGAGAAGGAAGGAATAACAGAATATATGCCTCAGGTACAGATAGAAATTTCAAAGGTATTTGCAGTAGAAATTTTAAAATAGTATTTGAAAGACCTTTTTTTTGTTATTAGGTTGCTATTACCGTCTCAAATTTCTATTGCAAGTTCTAGGACTGCTAGTGTAATAAAAGGCATGTTCCTAGAATAAAAAGCAATTCCTAAGCAATTGCAGCATCTGCTAAATTATTAAGCCAGATGTTTTCTGAAAAAAGGAATAAAATTCATTCTAAAACTTCAGAAAACAGAAGGTAAACTGAAATAACTTTGTCTATTTTGACAGTTACCTGTTTCCTGTTTTGTTTCTTTAACCTAGAATTTTGGGGTCACAATTTTGCCACATCAGACAATAAAATCCATTCCTAATATTTTAACTCAATTTTCTTACAGACAGATGCTACTTATTGTGATATGTATTTTAATCTCGTGCCTTCTTCTGTTCCAGTAGTAGAACCAGAGTGAACAATTTCATTTATCAATTTCCATACACCTATGAAATAGTGATATGCTTAGACTCAGAAACTGGTAGTCACGGAGTCTTTGAAATACAATGATTATCCTTAAAAGAAGCCAAAATTAATTAAAAGAATTTTTTTTGCACATAAATTTTTAAAGACCTCTGTACTGCCTTGAAATCCTTTCTTTGCTAAATATTATCCCTATATATGCCCTGAGACTCTCATGTCATCTGCTGTTTCCTGTACTATCAGCTCCAAATATTCCTGCATCTCTTAATTTCTTCCCAAGTTCTCTGTAAGGCCATTCATAAGCCTCTCCTCTTACAATCCTCTCCTTGGTGACAGGAGCTGTGTTGCTCACTATGGTCTATTGCAGATAAAGAAGCATCACTGTATCAAACTTACAGCCTGGCTTTGCTTGGCCAGTTTCTGTAGTTTTAGGATATTTTCTGTGGTATACCACAAGAATGTGATGCTACCCAATATGCTGGGTTGCCCTAAAGGGAAAGGGGAAGTCACATGCAGGGAAGATTTTTCTGGACCTCCTTGTTTGAGAAGCTGCAGTGAACCCCAGTTTACTCCAGTAAACTATCTTAATATTTACAGAAAGCAGTGGCAGAAGTCAGTCCCTGCTTCTCTGTTTGCCAAGGGCCCTTGGGATATCTCCACTTCCACACCATCATGCCATCACATCTATGGCAAAATGCAGTATCAGATTTTTTTTCCCTAGTTAGTGAAAACTCTGTGTTTCTAGCATACCACTGCACTGATTGTTTTGATAGACGAAGCAAAGAAGCTGAAATATTTTGCCTTGATTGCTACATACATCTCTGCCCTGCAAACAGCTGCAGAGATGGTGTCAGACGATGATCCCTAGCTGAAAAGAATGTTCAAATTTAATCAGTAACATTGACCCTTTGTTATTTGTCGTCATACTAAAAACACATGCATACAGTGAAGTAAGCAGCTTTACCTTAGATAATGTATGTTTGTTTTTTAAGGAGATAACAATTAATTTATTAGGTTAGCACTTCAGAATTTTTGATCTTTTGATTCCTTCAGCTATGGTTTCTAAGTTTTGTTGACTATGACAGATTAGTGGGAATGTGTTGTGTGTATCTGCTGCTGGAGCTACTTTATACTTTTGGGCTCAAGTAGTCAAGCAAAACTTGCTTTAACATGCTAAATACTGCATTTTTCCATTACACGAGGTATCTTAACTAATAATTCTCGACATAAATGCTGAATGTCCTAATGTTTCAACGTCATGATCATCAGGGTCATGGTGATTCAGGTATCTTTCTTGACTTATAGAAAACAGTCTAAGTGGCTTCCTGCATGATGTTATTTATCTGGTCCTGCATATTAAAGCATGCATTTATTAAGATGATAAATAGTAGATGTTATTTAGATGATATAGTAGAAGTATATTCTGCATTTCAGCTTTAAAAAAAAATCTTTTATTTCAAAGGAACTGTTGAATTTGTTTCCTAAACTTTGACGGAGAAGCGGACAACTTTATTTCATGAACAGTGACTTTACAACTGAATTTTGGTATCAGACTAGAAAGGTGCAAATTTCTTGTACAATCAATGAAGGAACTGGTGCATAAATGCAGAATGTAGAATTGATTCCAGTCCAAGCTCAAATTTCACCCATCAGAAATAATGCATGTGTTTTGTATACACATTACTGATGCCGGGGTTTGCTGCCGTGTTGCCAGTCTTGTAACACAGAAGGTGAGGCTCCCTCTCATCGACCCTAACAATTAAACAACCCATGGCACTTTTCTGCCTTTGACGGGTGTTAACATTGATACCGACATTCCTGCCAACCTACAGTCCAGGAAATTACATTTTTCCTCCCCGTATTTCCAAATGGATATTGTGGCTCCGGTTCTCTGTCCAAGGCTGACAACTACTGCTGCTGGAGGGTTTAAAAAGTCCAGGTTCACAATCTGAAACAAGTTACTCAGTCAGCAGCAGAGCATAAAAGACGAAAGATCATTCTTCCATGCACGCTCCCAAAGGGGAGCTCAAGGGTCTTCCACGCCTTCCAGCTCCTTGGATCCGGCCGTGGTCGCTCCAGCCTCCGCAGGCGCTGGACATCGGGCCAGCACGGCTCCGGGGTGCTGGCATCTGCTGGGGGAAACCATCTTCCTCTCAGCAGCTGTGTTTTTTTTCTATCCCCGTCTGCCAGCGGTGTGCGAACGAGCAGCTCCGCGGCACCGGCAGCGAGCGGCCGCAGCCAGCGCCTGACAGCTCCGCCACCGGGGCAGGGAGGGGGCGGCAGCGCCCGCCGCGCCCCCATCGCCGCCCCGCCTCGGGATAAACGCGGCCCCTCGCGGGGAACTGTGGAGACGTAGTTTCCACGGTGCCGGAGGGAAGCGCGGCGGTCCCACAGTGCGTCCCGATCCCGCGGCCACGGGAGAGAGAGGGAAACCCGCACGAGAGCTGCCCCCCGCCCGGCCACGGCGGAGCGAGCGCCTCTGGCGCGGCCGGTCCCTCCTGGCGCGCCGTAGCGATGCTGCCGGCGCCGCTGCCCTCGGAGGCTGTTCCCAAGATGGCGGCCGCGCGGGCGGCTCTGCGCGGCCGCGCTCCTGCAGCCGGGTAGGGACCCGCTCTCCTCCTCCTGCTGCTCCCGCTCCTCGCTGCGCCCCCGCGCACCGGGACCCGCCGCCATGCCGGCCCCGGTGCATGCATGAGAGACGCCGCCGCGCTGGTCTGTGCCGCCGCCGCCGCCATGGAGGAGCCGCCGGCGGGGAGGTCAGTACCCAGCGCTGCCTCACTGGGAGCTCCGTGCAGGGAGCGATGCCGGGCGGGGGCTGCGAGCGCAGGGGCCGGGGGGTGCATGCTCTGCTTCCCCCTCCCGGCCCCTCCGCGCTGCAGAACCTTCGGCTGCTGCTGCTTCAGCGCCTCTGCAGAGCGCCCACAGAGCGAGAAAGCGCTTTGATAAGAAATCTCTAGTGGCTGCGGTGGGTAAGGCAGTGTTTTGTGGGCGCTTTGCAATTAAAAGCAAATCGTGTCCTTGGCCCCCAGCCTCGCAGCAGTGCGGGCGGGTGTGCCGGGGCAGTGCCGAGCTCGGCTCTCGGGGTCGCGCTGGAGGTCCGGAGGCTGCGGAGAGGAGGGGGAGCAGCAGCTGGAGCCCGCGGGAGGCTGGTGGAGCGTGACCTGTGCTCCTTGGCTTGTGAACTGCAGCGATAAAAGCGCTGCCCTCTGGAAGGGTGTCTCGTGTTTATAGCAGCCGTGATTAAAATCGGGTTCTCTTTGGCGTGCTGGTAAGACAGCAGGGTCATGGAGTATCGCTGTTGGCAACATTGCAATCGATAGTTGTAAGAAGATAGAGTTAAAAAAAAAAAAGGAAAAGCGTTCACAAAGAAGTGCTGTGATGCCTCAAAGCTTTCTGCAACTGCTGTCACCTCCTGAATGTGCTGACCTGCAGATTGGCTTTTTGCAAGTCTCCATCTGTGCCCTGCTGAGAGATGGGGATGCAAATTACTTTATGGTTTAGTGTTTCCAGCTGGCTGTAGAAGTATTGCATGAGTCCAAGTTATTAATTCCGTGGCAATTATTTCTCATTTTAAAATAACATCCTGTTGATGCACTTCACTTCTCACTAGGAGGCATTCAGGAAACGTTTTTAAAACGCTTGTGTGATCAATTAGTACTGTAAGGCAGTAGTCAGGTGCATTGTGTTCCAGGTGTGCTGTGCAGAAAATCTGCTGTCTTGTTGCTGAGATCGTTCTTGAATATTGCGAGCTGCTGTTTTGTATTGATGGAATAAAAGGGAAGTGGTGATGCGCTCCTGTTTGGGCCAAGGCTACTGAGTTGTACAATGCCTTTGAGGTTTTTAATGTGCGTAATGATTTGTTCTTCTGTCACAAAAATGCCAAAATCAGAAAATATATAAAATTAATTAGATTTAACAGAAATACTATGAAGTACAAATGCTAGTAGGGCAACTGAATTAGTAAACTTCTAAGTTCATTTTCAAAGGACTCTTCAGAGACTAATATTGCAGGTTAAGCAGAAAATGATTTAAAATAAAGTTTGTACAACAGCATTACCCTAGACCTAGGCTGTCTTCATGTAGAAGAGTAATTTTCAGAGCCTGAATGGAAAACATGCAGGTATTTCCTGTGCAGGGCCATTTCTGACCTCTGCTGGATCCTGCTTATTACAGGACCGTTTATATGAGTCGGATGTGGGTGTGGATAATGTGGTGACAACTTCACCCAGCAAATGAAAACTGAATTAGTTATTTCAGAGTGAGCTGGTGGGTGGGAAGGGGATGTCTCAAAACAATTAAGTAGCCTTAGTTTGTGTAGGGTAATGCATGTACTCCATGCACTGTGATTCACTTCTGCATGTACTTTGTGTCCCAGCTCCACACCTGCTTTAGAACACAACTGCTTCTCTGGCTTTATGCAGCACTTGCCTTTACTTAAATGTAATACGAGTATTATCTGAAGCTTTTTCAAATATGTTTACTGTTGATTTAAATTTTGGAGTCATCATTAGGTGTTTATTCTTCGGATTATGAGGTCAGAATCTTGTTGAAATCGGTTTGTTTTGTACAGGCTTGGGCATTTGAAATCCATTTGATGGCAGATAGCTTTATAATAATCCTGTTTGTAGAGTATGAACGTGTTCTTATAATAAAGAGATCTGGCTAGTGCTGAAGTGCATTGCTATAATGCATTCTCTTTAAGTTAACTTTAAGTTCTGGTGGAGAAGTATTCAGTCTTTCTGAATTAGCAATGTGTCTACATTTGTTTAATAAACAAAGCTGATTGATTTGTTGTTTTGGGACTACCTTGTGTGAGAAATATGCTTGTCTTTGTGTGAGGATTTTGTGTCTTGTTAGAATATAAATGCAATGGTACATTTTGTAAACTGAAGGCAAGCATAAAATACATTCATGGCTTTTTTTTTTTAAATCACACAGTCCTTAGTCCAAAGCATTGATTGGGAATCCCTCTCCAAAAGCACACTGTTTTTCCCAGGTCTTCCTTTCTTTCTTGAAACACACTTTGGGGTGACGAGAGAGGGGAGGCAGCTCTAAACTGAAAAACGCTATGCCCAGGGAACCTACAAGCAGATGATGATTTTGAGATAGGATTGCACTTTGACCCTGGATAGTGTGCAGTGGTTATGGATAAGTGAAAAGATACTACTGAAAAGTTTTGTGAAGAATTCACATTTAAGTATCAATCCTTATAACAAAACAAGTGGAAAGTTTTCAAGATAAGATGTTTCCACATAGATAATTTAGAATGGTAATTAAAACAGATGTGTTTGGCGCTTCTTGATTATTGCCCATAGGCTTTAAATTTCTCAAGCCCAATTTTAGGCTTTCCCAAATTTTCTGGTACAAAATCCACTGTAGAGAAAAATGAGGCCTTAAGCATGTCCTTTGTTGGGACTTTGTTCTTTGTTCGGGGGCACTGCAAAGACATGAAGAGCCACAGGACTACCCTGACTTGTTCCTCGATTGCTTGTAGCCCTCTTTTCTCCTGGCATACATCCGGTGCAAGGGGTGAAGGAAGGAGCAAGGCTGTGAATAAAGTGGGGCAGAATTGTGAATTATGCAGAGGCTTTCTCCTTGCTGGGGAACTTTTTAGTAGTCTATCAGATCTATTGTCTCTATGATGACAGTGAATTGGGCTGTCACTCTGCAGCATCTGTGGTTTGGGGGAAGCCTGAGGTAATGCCATGGATTGTGCTCAGCACATTTTCCTGCTTGCCAGACTATCTGTATGGCTGATAGTATATAAGCAGTGAAAGAGTTTAAAATTATTTTATTAACTTAAGATCATAGCTTCAGTGGGAAAAATGATGTAAGTATATAGAGGTTTGCCATAGTTTTTTTTCCCCCCATGCATTTAAATGAGGTAATATGTGATCTCTATTCTATATGTGTTGCATTTTCTTGTTTACATGTGCAAGATTGGGATGAACGACTGATTGCTCCACCTACGCATAAACACACATGAAGTGCTGGTTGAGATGTCTTTGGCATTTGTAGCAGTAAGGATTAGTGTGTGTTGTGTGGCTGCTTGGGTTGTTTCTATGTCTGTTAATTAGTGCTGTCTGTGTCAAGGTTGGTTTTTTCTATTGTGTAAGCTAGTGATATTGACCTTTGTGGTATGCAAACCGTGCTGTGATGAAAACAAATCTCCTGAATTTAAAGGAAAGTGTAAGGGATATGCAGTAATTTTTACTTCAGGGAGCTAATTGATTTTTAGAGGCTTGTAAAGATTTGGCTTCCATGACAACCACATTTCTTAAATTATATGCATTCTTTTAAACTACGTCTAAAATACATTTAGAAGGCAATTTTTCATACTATCAACTGCTAGTCAGTAGCGTATTAACCTCTGTCAGCACAGGAATCTCAGCTTGTTTCTTCAGTTGTGTGGTTGGTGTTGCTGTTGTCTACAACATTTATGTTTGCAGGACTGTTACGTTCCTTCAGTTTTATTCTTCTCTCTGATGTTAACTGCATTGATGCTATGTTTAGTCTGTAATTTATTAATCAAATAATTTTTGAATTTTTAAAAATAACTTAGAAGCTTATTTATTTAAAGAGTTGGTAATGGTCCCATGCTCACTCTTGGCTTACTGCAAACATAAAACCAAATGAGAATGTTTGTTTCTAACATCTGAATTTGAGTATTACTGAGTTATCAAATGGTCACTGGTGTCCAGTCCAAGAACTTTGTGTGTAAAGTCACATTTATTTGCCATGGAACCCAATCAGGTTTATTCTGGAGCCAGACAAAATGGATTGTAACTATTGTCCTGATGAATGTCTCCTGCTGTCTTAGAGTAGAAGGAGGAAATTAGTTCTATTCCTTCTGTGTCCTGCTGATATTCAGTGGTTTTGAGTGTCCTGTGTTGCTTTCTAATGTGGTATAAATGTACGGTTTATTCTGCCCTCGGCTTGCGTGTGCTGCTGGTTTACTCACTGTTGCTTTCCCTGAAAGCAGTCTTTGTAAAGGTTTTAACCATTTTGGCTGTAGAACATCCATTCAGTAAGTGATAACAATGCCACGGTCACTCATGCCTCCATTACTTCTTGGCCCCACTGTAGAACTCTCCATGGGCATGACCACTGAGCTTTTAGGATGCTCCAAATACTGCCGAGTACTGAAGTCCCATTGCATTGCATGGATTTTCCAAAGGTCACAGACAAGAAGTCCAGCACGCAGTGCTTAGACACCAGCTTCCACTGAAAACCTATTCAACTTTCAATACTTCACCTTCAGGGTTCTTGTAGACTTTGAATTTATCTAAATGACAAACTGAAACTTTGGGATCATAACCGGTTGTTAGCTTTTTGTTATCTAGAAATGGAACTTTCTGCCAGAAGAATAGGTGTGTGTGGAGGAGTGGGGGAAGAATGGCTGTTACAGATCTTTCTGTCTTTTATCACAGGTCTCTGCAATTCCCAGTTTATCACTTTTATAGATGATATATTTATAGTGGAACCTAGCAGCCTAACATTCTTTTATAATACTTCTTTTCCCAGTAGTATGTAATTTTTCTTGGTGTAGCTTAAATTTTCCAGAAAATCCATGCAGATGTGTTAGTACAGATTTTTCATAAATAGTTCTTAATTAAATACACTTTACTTTTTTAGTGTGTGGCTTGAGACCTTGGGATCTGATCTGTGCAGGTGCCAAGAGCTTAATTGCAGCACTTACTCTTGGGATTGATACTGTGCAAAGTAGTGCTCAAACATCTTCAGTGAGGAAAACATATTTCAGAGATTCTTATTTTTAAAATAAATCATTTTACATTCCCAAATATGAGCTAGGATATAGTTGAGATTGAAAAATTAGCACTAATGTAGAAGCATGGGGACTGGAATCAATGAATAAATACTTTAACATCAGTTGTTCCGTGAAGAGAGCTGGATACTAACTGAGCTGGGTGAAGCTCTCTTAGCTCCTGTTTCTACAGTTCTAACCTTTGATCCATTTGCAGCCTCACTTGGCAGGCTTAAGCATGGATGTGGAAACTTAACAAACCCATCAACATTTTCACACTTTATTACACATTATAGAGCGAGGGTAGAATTAAATAGGCTTTTTTTTTTTCTTCTGAAATAAAATATGGCATTGTTTTAATCAAATAATCTATTGAGGGCAAACTCAGAGATGAACCTGCTGTAAATGCTGTTACATCATGGTTCAAATTTGTGTGAAACTTATAATAATCCAAGATGGAAAAATTAGTTAAGCTTTTTCTGTTTTCAAATTTACAAGTAAAAAAGAACAGAAAGTACTGAGTATTATTTTTTCTGAGATGAGAACATGAAGAACTGCCAAAACCTTTTTAAGAGCTCTATTTTATTTGTTTTTATACTTATTTCTAGTTGGTGTAACTTGCAGAAGAAAAATTACTTCCTTAGATCATTTAAATATATCTCAGTAGTGCTTATCACTACTTGCAATAAAAAGATATGATGAATACTACTTTGCATTCCGCTTAATTATTTTTAAATCATTGTTTGACAATTTTCTTTTTGAGGTTTATGTTGTTCTAATCAGCCAAAAGGTGCTTCAATACCTCACCACTCTTTCCATAGCTTTTGTTAGGTTTTTCCATGACTTTGTCTTTTTTTTTTTTTGTAAATATAAGAAGCATGTATAGAAGCTTCTGCCCAGGAATATAAGAGAATTTTGGGAAAAGTGCCAAAGTAGCAGTAATTTGCAGAACTGACTCTGGTGGCTTCCAGATCTTGAAAAGCAGAAAATTTTGTTGAAATTTTTCTGTTTAACTAAAATTTGCTAGTAAGTACGTTAGTGCTGTAAGGAAATTTGTAATACCTAGTCAGAAATATACTCGAGGTCTCCTGTAGAAATGAAGTGGGTTCACATTTGCTGGGTCGTTTTGTTCTAATTGAACAGCTTAATTGAGAGTTACCAAGGAGGAAAAGTTGTCAATTGGGAATCAATTGTTTAGCTCAAAGCTGTACATTAGTCCTTTCCCCAGTAATGACTTTTATTTTTTTCCTTGGCAATTCCTGGAGAAATAGTGGTTGTTTTGTCACAGTGAAGTCTTGCTCCAAACCACTGTTTGTGTTGCAGCAGAAATACTTGCTTTATATTGCTCCCTCAGTTGATGTGGAATTTATTGTCCTTGGTTCTTTAACTGTTAGCAGGGCTGTGTGGTGTAAACCTGTAGTTTGCACCTGGGTGGCAAGGCTTTCATGGCAGCCTCAAGTGTCTGCATTTGTGCAGCCCTGCTACAGGTTAGTGTTCAAAGATAAACAAGGTGTGAAGAGTGAGAAAAGCAGGCCTTTTAAAGGGCTGCTGTTATGTCCTGACAACTCACTAATCACGTTTTAATGTTTCTGTCATGATTTCTGTGTTCACAAGCCCTTGTTCATAGGTTAATTTATAGAAAAGCGACTGAAATTATGCAGTCAATCAGTTCTTGATGGTGATACTGGTATTATCTTAAGCATCTTCCTGCCCAAGTATTTTGCTTTTATAGTTGCTGCAAGTAAAAATCTGCATTAATTTTGTGGCTGGCTCAGCTAAAAATTACTGTTCTCATCTCCTAACATCCCTCTCTTGACCTCCCTCAACTAGGAATGTTTGCCATATGAAACTTGCCAGCCTGACATTAAGTACATTTGGCTGCCTAATCAAAATTAAAGCAGCTGAAGTTGGAAAAATCCTGCTGACAAAGGAATTCCAGCTAAGCTGGATTGTTTTGACAGCACCAGGGAAGAACCAGGGTTGGTATGTTAAGTTACACCTATGCATCTTGGGTGCTGGTGACTTCTGGCAGAGTGTCAATGGAGAGCAGAAGGGGCAGTCACGTAAAATTGCTTCATGTGCAGCCAGAAGAGGGCACGGTTACACTTAACACTCAGCAGGTTGCCTTCTTCCCCCTGGTCTCTCTGCAAGAGAATGCCAGTTT
>VYZT01015979.1:15032-33893 GCA_013400735.1 Pomatostomus ruficeps
GCCCCCCAGCCCCCCGGGCCCCGCCGCCACCCCGATGTGCCCCTGAGACACCCCCGGGCCCCACCGCGACATGTTCGACCCCGCGGGACCCCCGGCCGCCGGCTACAGCGAGCACTGCTGCCTGCACCCGCCCCACGGACCAGCCCCCGCCGCCCCGGGACCACCAGGTGGGTCATGGGAGGGGGTTCCAGGCTCCGGATTCACCTCCCGGGGTCAGGGGTGTTCCGGGGGTCCCTCTCCCCCACCCACCTCACCTGTGCTCCCTCCTCCAGGACTGGATTTCCCCGTGTGCCATCAGCCCGGGCACCGCGGGTATGGGCTGGCGCCAGGACCCGAACACCCCGGTGATGGTGAGTGCCCGGTTTTGGGGGGTCATGGGGCAGGGGGACTCCATAGAGGAGTTCAGCGTCTCTTCTGTCCTAAATCCGAAGCAAACTGGCCCACTCGGGTCACTCCTCCAGCCTCCAAACACCCTCTGTGTGTCCTTGGGGTGTCTCCAGCCCCCCAGGGCCGTGCTGAGGGCAGTGCCCCCCGCTCCGCCCTCCCAGGCTCCCGGTTCTCCACGCCCCGCGGTGCGGGAAAGCTGGGCAAGAAGCGGGCGCTGTCCATCTCCCCGCTGTCCGACTCCAGCATCGACCTGCAGACCGTGATCCGCACCTCGCCCAACTCCCTCGTCGCCTTCATCAACTCCCGCTGCGCCTCCGCCGGCGGCTCCTACGGGCACCTGTCCATCAGCACCATCAGGTGGGCACCTGCCCTCAGCCCCCCGGCTCGTGGGAGCCTGGCTGGGAGCTCAGTGCCCATTCCCACCCTGGGGAGCGCTGGGAGAGCCGGGAGCGGGGTGGGACAGTGGGGAGGGGCTGGTTGGGATCCCTGGCTCAGCAGAGCTCAGTCCCGTTTCCTGACGGTGTCTCCTGCTCGTCCCTCTGCTCTCCACAGCCCGTCCCTGGGGTACCAGAGCCCGCCTGGGCAGCAGAAAGGCCAAGGCCACCTGTACACGCCTCCCCCACCATGCGGCTCCCACGAGCTGCCCCCGCGCCCGGGGCTCCTGCACCACCAACCCCCGCGGGGAGCCCTCAAACACTGCCAGGTACGGGGGCACCCACGAGAGAGGGGATCCGTGTGAGCCAGGATCTGTGTGAGGGGACCCGTGTGAGAGGGGATCTGTGTGAGAGAGGGGATCTGTGTGAGAGAGGGGATCTGTGTGAGAGAGGATCTTTGTGAGAGGGGATCCATGTGAGAGAGGATCCATGTGAGCCAGGGATCTGTGTGAGAGAGGGGATCTGTGTGAGAGAGGGGATCTGTGTGAGAGAGGATCTTTGTGAGAGGGGATCCATGTGAGAGAGGATCCATGTGAGCCAGGGATCTGTGTGAGAGAGGGGATCTGTGTGAGCTGGGGATCCATGTGAGAGGGGATCCCTGTGAGGGGATCTGTGTGAGGGGATCCATGAGAGAAGGGTCAGAGGGGACCCCTGTGAGAGGGGATCTGTGTGAGCTGGGGATCCATGTGAGTCAGGATCCGTGTGAGCCAGGGATCTATGTGAGAGAGGATCTTTGTGAGAGGGGATCTGTGTGAGGCAGGATCTGTGTGAGGGGGGATCCATGAGAGAAGGGAATCATGTCAGAGGGGATCCCTGTGAGTGGGGATCTGTGTGAGGCAGGATCTGTGTGAGGGGGGATCCATGAGAGAAGGGAATCATGTCAGAGGGGATCCCTGTGAGTGGGGATCTGTGTGAGGCAGGATCTGTGTGAGAGGGAAATCTGTGTGAGGGGGTCCGTGTGAGCTGAGCATCCATGTAAAGAGCGCATCCCCGCGAGGAGAGCATCCATGTAAGCCGGGCATCCATGTCAGTGATGCATCCCTGTAAGGATACGTCCATATAAGGACTCCATCCATGGAAGGAATGCATCCATGGAATGATTCATCCATGAAAGCCACAAATCCATGTAAGCCACAAATCCATGAAAGCCAGACATCCATGAAAACCATAAATCCATGAAAGCCAGGCATCCATGAAAACCATAAATCCATGAAAACCATGCATCCATGCAAGGAATGCATCCATGTAAGTGATGCATTCATGTAAGCCATAAATCCATGGAAGTGGTGCACCCATGGAAGGATGCATCCATGAAAGCTGTGCATCCATGTAAGCCACAAATCCATGAAAGCCATAAATCCATGAAAGCCATACATCCATGTAAACCATGTATCCATGTGAGCCGTGCATCCATGTAAACCATGTATCCATGTGAGCCGTGCATCCATGTAAGCGAGTTCCGGTGGGCTCCTCCATGCCGACTGCTTCCCGCTTTCCCTGCCCCGGCAGCAGCTGAAGCTGGAGTGGAGCCTGAGCAGCCCCCTGAGTGCCAAATTCCCAGAGGAGCGATCCGAGGGTGACATCTCCAGCCCGGCGTCCACGGGCACCCAGGTACCCCAGGCCATGAGACCCCCCCCTCACACCCCCAGGGCTCCTCATTCCCAGCACAGCTCCCGTGGGGCCGCACCCGAGAGTGCTCACCCACCCCTGCTCCCCCAGGACCCCCTCCTGGGCATGCTGGATGTCCGGGAAGAGCTGGAGAAGGAGGACGGGAAACCCGAGTGCGAGGCCGTGTATGAGACCAACTGCTACTGGGACGGCTGCGCCAAGGAGTTCGACACCCAGGAGCAGCTGGTGCACGTGAGTCAGGGGCTGTTCCCACCCCAAAACTGCCTCAGGCTGCTGGGCAGCAACCCCCTGGATCAGCCTGTGATTCCTGCTCCCGCCTCCCAACCACCCGCCCTGGGAACTCACAGTGATGCTGGAAGTTCCCTCCTGGGAAGGCAGGGATGTGCATCCCCCAGTTCTCCTCAGCCACTGATGCTTCCAGACTCCGCCCTTTGCTCCAAATTTCCTTCCTCCAGCTCTCCTGTATCCCCCTGACCATCCTCGGGATCACCTTGACCCCTCTGTCTGCTCTTGGTCCTCCCAGAGTATCCCTGAAACATCTCCTGTGTTCTCTGCCTGCTCCAAACAGCATCTGACCTGTTGTTCTCCAAACTCTGGTGTCTCCACCTGCCATCCCAGCCTGTCCCTGTCCCTTTCTCCCATCCCAGTCTCTCTGTGTCCCATTCGGCCATCCCAGTCTGTGTCCTTTTCTTCCATCCCAGTCCCTCCATGTCCCTTTCTCCCATCTCAGTGTGTCCCTGTCCCTTTCTGCCATCCCAGTCTGTCCCTGTCCTGCCATCCCAGCCTGTCCCTGTCCCTTTCTGCCATCCCAGTCCCTCCATGTCCCATTCTGCCATCCCAGTCTCTCTGTGTCCCATTCTGCCATCCCAGTCTGTGTCCTTTTCTTCCATCCCAGTCCCTCCATGTCCCTTTCTCCCATCTCAGTGTGTCCCTGTCCCTTTCTGCCATCCCAGCCTGTCCATGTCCCTTTCTGCCATCCCAATCCCTCCATGTCCCTTTCCCCCATCCCAGTCTGTGTCCCCTTCTGCCATCCCAGTCCCTCCATGTCCCCTTCTCCCATCCTGGTCTCTCCTGTGTCCCTTTCTGCCATCCCAGTCCTCTCCCAACCCCTCTCTATCCTTCTCCCGTGACATTCCTGCATCTCCCTGTCCCTCATCCCCCTCCCCAGTGCCACCAGTGACGCTCCTCTCCCTCCTCAGCACATCAACAATGAGCACATCCACGGGGAGAAGAAGGAGTTCGTGTGCCACTGGGCAGCGTGCTCGCGGGAGCAGAGGCCCTTCAAGGCTCAGTACATGCTGGTGGTGCACATGCGGCGCCACACGGGCGAGAAACCTCACAAGTGCACGGTGAGAGGCCAAAAATTCCTCCAAAATGCTTGGTGAGGTGGGAAAATGAGGGGGACAGGGCAGAGCATGAGAGGGGGGTCCATGGTGTGGCAGAAGGGGACAGGCAGCAGGTGGGTACAGCCGTGGGGCTCATGGAATCGTGGAATGTTTTGGGTTGGAGGGACTTTAAAGCTCATCCAGTTCCACCCTCAGCCATGGGCAGGGACACTTTCCATCATCCCAGGCTGCTGCAGCCCCGTCCAGCCTGGCCTTGGGCACTGCCAGGGATCCAGGGGTAGCCCCAGCTTCTCTGGGCACCCTGTGCCAGGGCCTCCCCACATCCCAGCATCCCATCTAAACCCAGACTCACATCGCCCCAGCGCTGTCCCGTGCTTTGGAATACACTCCTGAATTGGTGTCAGGACGGGGAGCTGGGGGTTGCGGTCGATCCCAGTTTGTGGTTTCCCCATGGGGATGAGGGGACACTGTGGGCAGGGACACAGCGAGGCGGTGGCACAGCACCAGGGTGAAGGGCTGTGCCACGGGGTGAGGATGCACCTGAGGAGGGCAGGGATGCTGGGAGGGGAGATGTGTGTCCATGGCAGAGGTGCCACGCGTGTGGGATGTGGGATGTGGCGTGAGGCGGCCCCAGGCCCGGTGACGGGTGTGACACGTCCCACCCTGCTCCGCCGCAGTTCGAGGGCTGCAACAAAGCCTATTCCCGCCTGGAGAACCTCAAGACGCACCTGCGCTCGCACACGGGGGAGAAACCCTACGTGTGCGAGCACGAGGGCTGCAACAAGGCCTTTTCCAACGCCTCCGACCGTGCCAAGCACCAGAACCGCACCCACTCCAACGAGGTACGGCCCTGCCCAGGGCTCCCCATGCCCCTCAGGGCTCCCCGGATCGGTCCTGCCCTCCGAGAACTCCCCATATCCCTGGCGTTTGCCCCTGCGTGCCCCAAATCCCTCTTTCCCTGCTCTAAATACCCCCTCAGTCTCTGGCATTCCCACCAGGATCCCCTTACCCCACTCCTGGGGATCACCCCCTGCCCCCCAGCACCCACTGTGTCCCTCCTGAGGGGACTCACCCACTCTGATCCCACCCTCAGCTCTCTCCAGAGGGACGGGAGGGGGCTTTACCTTTGGGGAGGGGGCTCTGCTTGGATCTGACGCCCACCCTCACCCTCCCTCCTCGGTGCCCGAACAGAAGCCGTACGTGTGCAAGATTCCCGGCTGCACCAAGCGCTACACGGACCCCAGCTCCCTGCGCAAGCACGTGAAGACCGTGCACGGCCCCGACGCCCATGTCACCAAGAAGCACCGAGGGGACGTGGGGCCGGGCAGGGCGCTGCCCACCCCCAGTGGCCCCCTGGACATGAAGCAGGAGAAGGACGCGAACGGCCCCAGCGAGGCTCGGAAGGACGAGGGGAAACTCCTGGTGCCTGACCTGGCCTTGGTGAGGAGCTGCAGGGGCAGTGGAGGATGGAGGGAGGGACAGAGGGACAGAGGGAGGGAGGGTTTGGTGGTGGGGGATCACCCCAAGTGACAGAACAAGAGAAAAGAGCCTCGAGCTGTTCCAGGGGAGGCTTAGGTGGGATATTAAGGAAAATTTCTTCACTGTCAGGCGTTGGAATGGGCTGCCCAAGGCAGTGGTGGAGTCACCATCCCTGGTGAAAGCGTCCCAGAATCCCTGGGATTTGGCACTTGGGGGGATTTAGGGGTGAACACAGCAGTGCTGGGTTAACAGTTGGACTCAACAATCCCAGAGGCTTTTCCAGCCTTGGTGATGATTCCAAGTGTGTCCCAGAGACCTGACCCCTTTCCCCGGCTGTGCTCTGGCTCTCCCCAGAAGCCGCAGCCCAGCCCAGGCGGGCAGTCATCGTGCAGCAGCGACCACTCACCCCTGGGCAGCACCACCAACAACGACAGCGGCGTGGAGATGGCCGGGAACGCCGGCGGCAGCTACGAGGACCTGTCCACACTGGAGGACGTGGTGCCCGGGGAGCCCATGGGCACCTCGGGGCTCATGGCCCTGCACAAACTGGAAAACCTTCGCATCGACAAACTGAAGCAGCTGCGGAAACCGGCGCCTTCCAAGGGCCTGAACCTGCCGCCCATCCCCGGAGCTGGTGAGATCGGGGTGCCTCCCACCAGGATGTGGGGCCTGTCCCGCGGGAAGGGTGTGCAGGAGTCTGGATGGCAGCCAGAGGTTTCCACGTCCTCCTGTCATTAGAGGTGGACTCCAAAATCTGGGGATACCTCAGAGCCCCTTCCAGCACCTAAAGGAGCTCCAAGAGAACTGGAGAGAGACTTTGGGCAAGGGCCTGGAGTGACAGCACCACTGCCAGAGAGCAGGGTTAGAAGGGATATTGGAAGGAATTCTTCCCTGTGAGGGTGGGCAGGCCCTGGCACAGGGTGCCCAGAGAAGCTGTGGCTGCCCCTGGATCCCTGGAACGTCCAAGGCCAGGTGGGAGCACTCTGGGACAGTGGAAAGTGTCCCACCCATGGCAGGGGGTGGAATCGGGTGGTCTTTATGATCCCTCTCAGTCCCAAACATTCCACAAGTCAATGGTTTTTCCAACCTAGATCTTCTGCCCGTCTCTGTTGCCACCTGCTCCCCGTCCTCGCAGGCTCTGACCATGGCAGAGCCACACCCCGGCTCTGGAGGTGGCTCCTGTCCCTGCCCTGACATCCCGGGGTGACTCCTCCTTCTCTCCCCCAGGCGTGCCCGGGGACGTGCCCGGGCTCCCGGTGCCACCCCCAGCCTCTCACCGGCGCATTGCGGAGCTGTCGGCGGCCGAGCTGGGCCTGGTGGCCCTGGGCGAGCGGCGGAGCAGCGGCACCAGCACCGTCAGCTCCGCCTACACCGTCAGCCGCCGCTCGTCGCTGGTGTCCCCGTACCTGGCCGGGCCGTGCCCGGGGAGCGAGGCGGGAGCGGTGCCCGGCGGGCAGTGCCCAGCGGATGGCTACGATCCCATCTCTCCCGACGATTCGCGGCGCTCCAGCGATGCCAGCGTTTGCGGGGGGCTGCCGGGGGTGGGGAACCTCACCCCCGCACAGCGCTACCGCCTCAAGGCCAAGTACGCGGCAGCCACGGGAGGCCCCCCGCCCACCCCGCTGCCCAGCATGGAGCAGGCGGCCACCGCTGGCCACGGTGGCCCGGCCGGGGGCTACCCCGCGCCGGCCGGCCCGCGCTGCATCGCCAACGGCTTGCTGAGAAGGCACAGCTCCAACGAGCACCCCGGCTACCCGGGCAGCGTCCCCGCTCACCTGGTGCCCCGGCACGGCGTGCGACGGGCGAGTGACCCCGCCCGGACGGTGGCCAAGCCTCCGGCCGTGCCCAGGGTGCAGCGGTTTAAGAGCGTGGGGAACGTGAGCGCGCCGGGCGCGGGCAGGACAGCGCTGCAGCCCCTGGGCGGCTCCGAGGCCAACCTGCAGCGGCACGGCTTCTCCCCGCGCCCCCCCAGCATCACCGAGAACGTCTTCCTGGAGAGCGTGGGGGGCCCCGGCCCCGAGCCCGGCCTGCTGGAGATGGATCAGTACCTGAGCTACCCCGAGGAAAGCTTCCCGTGCCAGGGCACCGGCGTGGAGCTCCAGGGTGGCATCTACGGTACCCACCGGACCATGGTGGGCGCTCACGGGGACATGGAGGAGGGGCTGCTGCAGCCCGAGTTCTCCCTCCCGCAGTGCCAGATGAACCAGCACTTCCCCAGTTTGCCCGCTGGGAACGGGGCGGTGCCGGCGCCCTGGGACGAACCCCCCCAGGGCACGCTGGACATGAGCTCCAGGCAAAGCGTCGGTGCTGCGGCTCCCGCCATGTCCGGGCCGCACTGTCCCCACCAAAGCGTCGAGTACCCCCACCCCAGCGCCTGCGGGCAGCCGCCCAAACCGGTGAGCTCGTGCCAGGACGCCGCGTTTCCCGGGGGGCACCGGTTTAACCGACTCCAGATCAAATCCGAGCAGCGGTACCCAGCGCCCGCCCCAGCACTTGCTCCCTGCCCCAGCGCCAAACTGACCCCAGGGTCCCCCGCTGCCTTCGGCCACGCCATGGAGGTGGGGCCGGGCGGGTACCCCCCCGCGGGACCGGCTCCGGGCGGCTACATGGGCATGGCCAGCCCGGGCGGCCGCAGAGCGCAGACCCCCACCCTGCAGACCAAAGAGGTGATGGTCCGGAACTACGTGGAGGCGCAGCAGGCGCTGATGTGGGGGGAGCAGCCCCCCTCCAAGGCGGGGGGAACCGGCGTGGCGCTGGGCAGCGAGCCCGGGCAGTGCCAGGCCATGCCAGCCCCGCCGTACCTCAGCCCCAGGTACTGCGGCTACCAACCCAAACCCGATCATCTGCAGAGCCTGGCGGAGCCGCAGCACCTGCTGAGCCCCCCCTGCTTCAACCCCGACATGGTCCCGCACCCCCCGGGTGGCCCCAAACCGCCGGGTCACCAAAACAGCCTGAGCTACCCGGGCAGCCTGGCACAGCCGGGCCACGTCTACGAGGGGGTGGACGCCGGTGCCCGGCGCTTGCCGCGCTTGCCCCCCGCCCGCCCCGTGCCCGAGGGGCCCGGGAACGTCCCCCTGTACTACCCAGGCCCCCAGGGGCAGGGGGGCAAAGGGGGGCACAAGCTGCTGGGCCAGGCGAGCTGCAGCGGTTCCGGGCACTACGGCCCGGAGGGACTCAAAGGCACCTCCTGTTACTACCTGGACTCGGGCGAGCAGGTGGCCAACAGCCTGGACTCGCTGGACCTGGAGAACACGCACCTTGACTTCGCTGCCATTGTGGAGGACGTGGAGACCCCCCCGGCGCTGCCCGGACCCCCCAGCCCGGCCGGGGGGCTCCTGCTGCCCTCCTCCGGGGGTGCCAACATGGCAGTGGGGGACATGAGCTCCATGCTGAGCACGCTGGCGGGGGAGAGCCACTTCCTCAACTCGCTGTCCTAACGGGGGGCACCTCCCTCGGGTGGGCACCTCTGCGGCCGAGGGGGTCCCAGCGCGTCGGGCAGAGGTGGGAACCCCTCCTCACATCCAGTTTTGTGCCTGGGGGGAAGCGGGAACACCCCTGGAGCCCCCCCTGCTCCGGTCTCTGAGCGTCACCCGCGTTCGGGAGGGAGACATTTCACCTCCCCAGCCCTGCAGGTGACCCTGGGGTGGGGAACTGGTTTTACTGGGAGCGCCCCGGAGCGTGTCCCCCCCCGCCCCGCTGGGGACAGAGCTGCCCCCGCGCAGCCTCGATGCCGAAACCAAAGAGCCCCCCCGCGCCCTGGGCCGGCCCCATCCCAGCGCTCCCGCCGCCCCCCACCCCAAATCCCAAATCCCGGTGTGTCCGGACTGCAAGCGCCCCCGGCCGCGCTCCAGGGGCGCAGCTCCGCGGAGATGGGCCGGGGGGGGCCTGTACATAGTGTTCATAGCTGTCTGTCTGTCCGGGGGGGTCCCCCCAACCTCCTGTCCGTGAGAGCACCAGCAGTGCCCCCCATCCCCAAAATTAAACCCTTTCTCAGGGGACTGTGGCTGCGTGTTTGTCACCCCTTGATCTCGTCCTGGGGAAGGGTGGACGGGACCCTCAGAACCCCCGTGGGACCGAGACCCCCCGGCAGCAGCGCCCCCACTCCCCCATCCGGGGTCCGGAGCTGTTCCTGGGGCGCTGCTGTGACCCCCAGAGTGAGCGATTTTGGTTAAAAATCAATTTGTGCTCCAAATCCTGCGAATGGCTGACGGCAGCGCTATTAATGATAGCAAAAATTGGATAAAACAGTTCAGTCACGCAAAAAATTACCTAAGAGAACGTAATTAATCATGAAAAAACCAGCTTAAAACAATGCGATTTTCGATTATTTAGTTAATGGGATTAATGATGCGAAATTGCTTAAAATAATGCGGTTAACGATGCCAAAATTCCATGAGATTATGCAATTTTGTATAATTTGCTAAAAGTAACACAATAATGCAAAAGAAGTACTTAAAATAACTAACGATGCAAAAAAATTGCTTAAAATTCAATAATGCAACATTTGCTTCATGCAATTCTGCGTGCAAGATTTGTTTAAATAACGCAATTGTGCAGAATTTTCTTAAAATCATTCAATTAATGGTGCAAAAAAACGCCGACAATAATGAGATAGTGCAAAACTTTGCTTAAAATAACAAAACCAATAAGCAAATTTTGCATTAACGCACTTTTGCATAATTTGATTAAGGCAACGCAATTAACCATGCAAATAAAAGAAAAAAGCTTAAAATAACGCAATTATAGAAACCAGGGTGTTTCCCCGCACACCCAGAGCCTCGTCACGCTGTAATTAACCCGTAATTAACACGCAATTAACACGTAATTAAGCGGCGGCAGCGCTCGAGCCGCACCGCTGGCGCCCTCTGGCGGTCCCGGTGGTGAACGAGCGCTGCGCTCCCGGTGGTGGCCACCGGTGCTGCGATGCTCCGGGAGCACCGAGCCGCCTCCGGACGGGGACTCCGCGAACCCGGAGCCCTCCGGGACACCGGGAGTGCCCCTCGGTCCTCTGGAAGTCGCGGGGTCCCGGGAGTGAGCAGGACCCCCGGGGACTCAGACCGGGGCTGAGCTCCTTCCCGCCTCCCGCCCCGAGGTGGTGACACCGGAGGGGACAGCGTTGGGTGCCACCGGACCCTCCAACCCCGGGGGCAGCCGGTGCCGGCTCCGGTAACGGGAGGGAAGCCGGGACCCCTCCCGGGGGCAGCGGGTGCCGGCTCCGGTAACGGGCGGGAAGCCGGGACCCCTCCCGGGGGCAGCGGGTGCCGGCTCCGGTAACGGGAGGGAAGGTGACACCCCCGGGGACACGGTGGGAGTCTGGCAATGGAGTGTGGCCCTGGAGCGGAGCGGGACCCCGGGGACCCCGATCCCCCCCCTCAGCCGGGCGCGGCTCCCCTTTGTGTCCCCTCCCTAGGGCAGTGACACCGGAGGGGACAGCGTTGGGTGCCACCGGACCCGCCAGCCCTGGGGACAGCCGGTGCCAGCTCTGGGAGGGAAACCGGGACCCCCTCGGCCCCAGAGCAGCGTGGGGAACGCTCGATATTAAATACAGCTGGGGGTGTGGTCGGGAGAATAATAAATAGGCGATAAATAGCGATAAATAGGAGGGGACAAGGCACAGGGACACTGCAAAGGCACAGGGACACACCCCGGCATCGCGCCGCGGTGCTGACAGCAGGAATGGGAATCGGGGGGCTCCCAGCCCCCCTTCTCTGCTCCACGCCCCGCCCAGGACGCAGCAGGGTCTGGCAAAACCCCCACGGCGGGGTCGGGGCCACCAGAGCGGGTCCCCTCTGTCACTTCTCTGCTCGCTCCTTGTGCGACTCCGTCACCACTTGCTGCAAGAGGAGAATTCGGGGTTCAGTCCCACGCAGGGTTGGGCTTCCCAGGTAGGGCACCCCCAGTTCTCCCGGCCCGGTTCTCACCTGCCCGTCCCGCGTCTCGATGGTTTTGATCAGCACCATCCTCCGGGCCGGGCTCTCCACGGGCTGGGGCTCCAGCACTGGGCACAGAGGGGCCATCAGCACCCCACAGCCTCCCAGACACCCCGGGCAGGAGCACAGGGACCCACCCGCACCCACAGGGGCTCTACCCCAAGGAAAGACCCCCAGACATGATGGGAGACCCCCGGCTTGCTGCTCACCTGAGCTTCTCATGCTGAAGGAGGTGCTGGGGTGCAGTGGGATGGTGATCCTGGGGGGGAGAGGGGGATGAGGAGGGTCTGGGATTCCCGGACATTGCCAGTGACCCCGGCCCTTCCACACCCTCAAGTCCATGACCCACATCCCAGCCCAGCTGGGGGCTGTGTCCGGGGTCTGCCGGGCTGGCACCCAGAGGCAGCTCCCCCAGCACCACGCCAGCCCTGGCCTTGCTTTTATCTCAGCAGCCAGAAGCTCCCATGGGAACCTCTTGTTTTCCTGTGGGAACAAGGCCTGGAGCTGCCTCCTCCCAAGAAAATCCCACAATAACCGGGGTGACTCAAGGCAGGGGACCTTCCCCCCGGCAGCGGGGAAACACCGGGCTCCCCTCACCGGCTCTCCTCGCCCTCCAGCAGCTTGCGGTACGTGGCGATCTCGATGTCCAGGGCCATCTTGACGTTCAGCAGGTCCTGGTACTCGCGCAGGTGCCGCGCCATCTCCTCCTTCATCTGCTGGATCTCCTGCTCCAGCCTCCCCACCACGTCCTGGTAGTTCCCGATCTCCTCCCCGAACTCATCCTCCATCTCCCGCATCTGCCGCTGCAGCGCCTCGTTCTGCAGGGGAACAGGGGGCTGCGTGGGGCCGGGGTGGGGTCTGGCTCCTGCACCCCCCCAAACGCTCCCCGGCTCTCACCACGCCCTTCAGCCCGTCCACCTCGCAGGTCAGGCTCTGGATCTGCCGCCGGGACTCGTTCATCTCCTGCTTGGCCAGCCGCAGCGCCTCGTGGTTACGGTTTGCTGCGTCCGAGAGGTCGGCAAACTGCGAGAGACGGGCGGGTCAGGGCTCTGGGATGGCTCAGCCCCTCCAAAACCCCTCCCGGTCCCGGGTACCTTTGACTTGTACCACTCCTCGGCTTCCTGCAGGTTCTTGACCGCGATGCTCTCGTACTGGGTGCGGATCTCCCGCAGCGCAGCCGTCAGCTCCGGCTTGCAGACCTCCGCCTCTGCCAGCCCCGCGGGGCTCGGGCCGCTCACCTCCAGGTCCCGCAGCTCCTGCGTGACCCGTGGGCGTCACGTCGTGGCACAAGGACCTGCCCTGCTCCCCCTCGCCCCTTCCCACCCCGGCCCCACCTCCTCGTGCAGCTTCTTGAGGAAACCGATCTCGTCCATCAGCAGCTCCACCTTGCGCTCCAGCTCCAGGCGGGACAGCGTGGCGTGGTCCACGTCCTGCGGGAGAGGCTGGGATGAGCTGCAGGGCAGTGTGGGGGAGATTGGAGGACCCTGGAGCCCCCCCGGGGTGGTGGGGGATGAGAATTCGGTGCTGCATGGGGAGAGGGAGTCCCCTCACCTTGCGGAACAGCACCAGGCTCTTCTCGGCATCCTCACGCTTCTGTGTCTCGTCCTCCAGCCTAGGGACGGCACGGGGTGAGAGGGGAGTGGGGGTGCAGCCCCCCTCCCGCTGCCTCCTGTTGCAGCCCCTCCACGCGCGGTGGAGGCAAACGGGGCTGGAGATTTCCCCGGCGCTCGCAGCGATCCCCTCCCAGTGCCCCCAGCCTTGCCCTGCCCCTCCCAGTGCCCCGCCCTTCCGCAGAGCCCAGATCTCCCAGTGCCTCCCAGCACCTCCCAGAGCCCTCCGTGCCTCCCGGGTGCTTTCCCCGGTGTCTGCTGAGGGTCTTCCTTCTCAGGAAGCCTCTTCCCGGTAGAGCTGGGACATTCCCCGGTCCCTACCCCGGCTCCCTCGACCCCATCCCGCTGCATCCTCCGCTCCCCATCCTGGTCTCACCCCATCCCTCACGCCAGCGTATCCCGAGTCCCTCTCTGACACATTCCGCAGTCGCCATCCCGTGCATAACTCATTCCGACACACCCCCGGTACCCATCGCAGTGCATCCCTCACCCTCATCCCGGTGCATTCCCCGGTCCCCGGTACATCCTCCAGTCCCCATCCCGGTGCATCCCGCATCCCGGCGCATCCCCACTCCCCATTCTGGCGCATCCCTCATCCCGGCGCATCCCTGCTCCCCATCCCCTTGCGCTCCCCGGCCCCACCGCCGGCGCACCGCTGCCGCAGGGCCGCCAGGTCGGTGCGGAGCCCGTCCCGCTCAGCCTGGAGCCGATCCCGGTCGCGGCCGAGGCGCTGCAGCCGCTCCCGCAGCCCCCGCAGCTCCCCCTGCACCAGCCCGGTGCGGGGCCCGGTGGCGGCGGTGGCGCGGCCCAGGGCGGCGCGAAGGGTCCCGTTCTGCCTCTCCAGCGCCCGCACCCGCTCCAGGAAAGCGGCGAAACGATCGTTCAGTGCCGCTAATTCCTCCCGCTCCGCGCCCCGCGCTGCTGCCGCCGCCGCCAGCCGCTCTGGGGCCACGGTGAGGGGCGGCGACGCCCCGGGGTCGCGGTCACGGCGGCTCATGGTTGCACCGGGAGGGTGGTGGCTGCCGGTATCGGCTGTTTATAGCGGACAGCGGCTCCGCCCCGCCGGGGGGACCCGGGGGTACGGCACAGAGAGAGGGGAGGGGTCTCCTGGCCGGGGAGAGGATCAGGGGCTGCGGATGTCCCCTCGGAGGGGCGGGGAGAGGGGCTGGGGGTGGTCGGGGACACCCCTTGGGATGAGGGGCGGGGACTGCAGGATTTCCCCTTCGGGGGGCTCGGAGACCCCTCGGGAAGCAGCGCGGGGGACTGGTGGGTCCCCCCTCGGCGGTGCAGGCAGAGGAGCCCAGCAGCACCAGGGGCACGGGCGAGAGGGGCCGAGGGTGCCCAGGAGATACGGGACCCCCGACTCAGTCAGAGAGAGAGGGGCTGAGGGAACCTATGGGGTCCCACCCAGGTAGCAGGGGGGTGCAGACCCCCCAGCTAGGAGGCAGAGAGGGGCTGGGGGCTGCAGGGCTCAGGCAGAGCACGCACCTGAGCCGGGTCCCGTTCTGCCCGCGGCGCTCAGCATCCAGCGAGGGGGGGCCCCTTCATCCACCCCCCTCCCTTTTCCTCGGGGCCGCCGTGACTCGGCTCTGCGGGAGCTGCCATGCGCGGGGCAGCGCTGGACAGCGGCCTCTGCAACCCCCCCGCGACCCCCCCCTTTCCGGGCAGGCAGGGCGGCACTTACGGGAAGGAACCGGTGCCCTGCCCAGAGCGCGCGGGGAGGGTCCCCCCGCCCAGGACCCCCTCCCAGCTCTGCAGAGAACCGCACCGGGAGCGGCTCTGTGCCAGCAGCAGCACGACAGCACGTCCAGCCCGTCTGCACCAGGGCTGGGTCCTACCAGGACACCGGGGATTCATGAGGACTCTGGGGGTCCCCCGCACCTGGTGACCCCCAGGACCGGCAGAATGGCGAGGAGGACGTGAGCCCCCCGCCCCTGCAGGCAGCCCAGCAGGGCACTGCCAGCTCCCGGCACAGGACCCTGCCAGGGACCCCGACCCCACACAACCCCCCGGCCTCTCCCAGCACGGCCCCTGTGCCAGCTGGCAGCAGGGCCGGGCAGCCAGCCCAGCTGAGGCCCCCCGCCTCCCCTGGGACGTCCCCCCAGGTCACCACAAGGCAGATTGTCCCAGCACAAAGAACGAGGCAGGGTTGGAAAGAGCCGTTTTAATGAACAGCAGCACAGTGTGACACAAGAGACAAGGCACTAGTATTCCTCCCCCTCCTCGTCGCCCTCCAGGCTGTCAGCCCCCACCTCCTCGTAATCCTTCTCCAGGGCAGCCATATCCTCACGGGCCTCCGAGAACTCCCCTTCCTCCATGCCCTCCCCCACGTACCAGTGCACGAACGCCCGCTTCGCGTACATCAGGTCAAACTTGTGGTCCAGGCGGGCCCAGGCCTCGGCGATGGCCGTGGTGTTGCTCAGCATGCACACGGCGCGCTGCACCTTGGCCAGGTCTCCCCCGGGCACCACCGTGGGTGGCTGGTAGTTGATGCCCACCTTGAAACCAGTGGGGCACCAGTCCACAAACTGGATGCTACGTTTGGTCTTGATGGTGGCGATGGCGGCGTTGACATCCTTGGGCACCACGTCCCCGCGGTACAGCAGGCAGCACGCCATGTACTTGCCGTGCCGCGGGTCACACTTCACCATCTGGTTGGCTGGCTCGAAGCAGGCGTTGGTGATCTCGGCCACCGAGAGCTGCTCGTGATAAGCCTTCTCAGCAGAGATGACCGGGGCGTAGGTGGCCAGCGGGAAGTGGATGCGGGGGTACGGCACCAGGTTGGTCTGGAATTCTGTCAAGTCGACGTTCAGGGCTCCGTCAAAGCGCAGCGAGGCCGTGATGGACGACACGATCTGGCTGATGAGGCGGTTGAGGTTGGTGTAGGTGGGACGCTCGATGTCCAGGTTGCGGCGACAGATGTCGTAGATGGCCTCGTTGTCCACCATGAAGGCACAGTCGGAGTGCTCCAGGGTGGTGTGGGTGGTGAGGATGGAGTTGTAGGGCTCCACCACGGCCGTGGACACCTGCGGCGCCGGGTAGATGGAGAACTCCAGCTTGGACTTCTTGCCGTAGTCCACAGAGAGCCGCTCCATCAGCAGGGAGGTGAAGCCGGAGCCGGTGCCACCGCCAAAGCTGTGGAACACCAGGAAGCCCTGCAGCCCTGTGCACTGGTCAGCCTGCAAGGAGGCGAGAGGAAAACAAAACCAAAGTGTCAGGAATTCCGAACTTCAGCTGCTACTGCCTTGGCCTGGAAGGCAAATATTCCTCATAGGATGGCAAGTATTTGTCCCAGCATCTCCGGCCCTGTGATTGAGTATAAGCAGGTCCAGGGAAAGGGACCCCTTCCTGCAGGGATTTGGGGACACTCGGTAGCGATGTGGAGGGACATGTTCATCACAGGCAGCAGAAGCTGCTCTTCTGTGGCCACATGAGGACATCACGAGGGTGTTCCAGCAGCAGAGCAGGAACCACCAGGGTAGGGGACAAGGTGGCCCTGACCTTACGTTACACTGACTCATGGTGGGTCCCCAGCTCTTGGGAGACACCCCAGCAGGCTCTGGAACAAGTCAACCATGGCTTCACCCCCTCTTTTTCCATGAGGGTGCAGCAGGAGCTTATCCCAGAAGAGCCCACGGGCAGCCAGCTCAGCCTTTGATGTGCCAGGAGCTCCCCGAGCGGAGCCGGCGGTGCGGCAGGTCCGGCCACCCCGGCGCCAGCACCAGCGTGGGAATCTGAGGTTCAAAGAGCCTGGGCAGCTGCACCAGTCAAACCAGTGCTGCACCAGCACCCAAACCAGTGCTGCACCAGCACTCAAACTGCTCCCCCTGCCCTGGCCATGGGGCTCCCCACCCTCCTCCCCTTGGCAAGGTTGAGCACTGGGCTGGGATAGGGGCAGCAGGTCCTTCCTGGGAGAGCCCCACCTTTGCCCCAAAGTGCTGATGGGCTGAGAAGGACCCGCCCAGGGACACCTGGAGATTCCCTTTGTCCCCACATCCCCCTCAGGGATGGACCCACCCCAGGAGACCCCACAGGACACTCACCAGCTTGCGGATGCGGTCCAGGACCAGGTCGATGATCTCCTTGCCGATGGTGTAGTGCCCGCGGGCGTAGTTGTTGGCCGCATCCTCCTTGCCCGTGATCAGCTGCTCGGGGTGGAAGAGCTGCCGGTACGTCCCGGTGCGCACCTCGTCTGCGGGGACAGCCCCGGGCCCCGTTAGCGCCCAGCGCCCGCTGCCAGCGCCCGCCCCGCCCCGCCGGCCGCCCCCCGCCCGCGCCCTCACCGATCACCGTGGGCTCCAGGTCCACGAAGACGGCCCGGGGCACGTGCTTGCCGGCGCCCGTCTCGCTGAAGAAGGTGTTGAAGGAGTCGTCCCCCCCGCCGATGGTCTTGTCGCTGGGCATCTGCCCGTCGGGCTGGATGCCGTGCTCCAGGCAGTACAGCTCCCAGCAGGCATTGCCGATCTGCACACCCGCTTGGCCCACGTGGATGGAGATGCACTCGCGCTGTGGGGGCACACGACACCGGGTCACCCCTTTTGGCTCCTCTTTGATCCACCCCAGCACCCACCGGGCTGGCACCGAGCTGGGAAGGGCCCCTCTCAAGAGTAGTTTGGGGAGAGATCCTGCCCAGACCCATTGCAGGGAGTGCTCAGTTCTGCCCCTCGCCCCCGCGAGTGAGACCCTCCCCACTGAGGGATGGAGTGGTGGGCACAGGCTCAGTCCCCCCCGCAAACCCCAGCTGTGCCCTGGTTAGCACAGGGCTGACCCTGCATCATCCCAAACTCCAGCCGGCGACACCCAGGAGCTGAGGAGGGGGACGTGGAGGGACCCCCGTGTTTGGGGACAGACCGGAGCTGTCAGTGTGCACAGCCCTCGGGGTAGCGGGGACACAGGGGGTGCTCAGCTCTGGGGGTCCCATCCGTCCCCCCGGGGAGTTTGGACCCTCACCGCTTGGTGCCATTCAAGCCACCACCCCCACCCCGAGCAGGGAATTGGGGCTCCCCAGCGTTATTCCCGGCCCCCACCATTCCCAGTCCCCTCCACCCACGGATCACGCAGGGACAGGGACATTTCAGCCCCTTCCCCACGGGGCTGTCCGTCACCCCCCGGCTTGGGGGCAGCCCTAAACCTCTCGGAATGTGGAGCCACTCTCTCCTCCACCAGCCCTTGCACAACCCCGGACTGTGCCGGCTCCGCCTCAGCCCTGAACCGCGGTTCTGGGCGTCCGGCTGGCAGCCAGCTCCACCCGGGACAGGAGCAAACTCCGCCGACCGGGAGGACTTTCCCCGTCCCAGCCTCTCCCGGGCCATGCCGAGAGCGTGGGATCTGCCCCGCCGCCATCGCCCCACGCGGCCGTGACTCACTCCCACGCTTTGTCCCGGTGAACAGAGCCGGGACACGGTGGCACTGGGGGGGTCCCCTCGGCGCCCCCAAAGCCCCTCGCTTCAGGTTCTTTTCCTGAGGAGGGTCTGAGGGGGGCTTGTGGGGACGTGCACAGGACCCGCGTGGGAGCCCGGCGTGTCCCCACGCATCTGGCAGGGGGTCCGGGGGGGGATCGGCACAACCCGAGTGTGGATGCACCCCGGGCAGCGACCCCCGGCTGGGGGAAGCCCCCAGTTCCGGGGGACACACGCACCCCCAGCTCAGGTCCTGCCCGGGCCGAGCGAGTACCCGGCAGCCCCGCGGGACGTCCTGCACACGCGAGAAGCTCCCAGCCCCTCCAGACCGCAGCCCCACGCTCTGCTGGGGACACGGGGGGGACCCGGCACGCACCCNGGGGGGGGCCCCGGCCCCCCCCCGCCTCTCACCCCCCACGCGCTGCTCTGGGGGTCCCGCACCCACGGGGGGGGTCCCACCCCACGCGGTGCCCCCTGACGAACCCACCACGCCCCCAGCCCTCACCATGGCCGCTCGCTGCCCGAACTGTTACGGAGCCGTCGAGGAGGGAGGCGGGGGTCGCCCCGTGGGGATCCCGAGTTATACCCCGGGGGCGGGGCGGGCTGTGGGCGGGGCTGTGGGCGGGGCCAGCGGCTCTTTGCTCCGC
>VYZT01015981.1:6327-26793 GCA_013400735.1 Pomatostomus ruficeps
TGCATTATAAGTAAAGAGAAAAAGATAAACATCAGCATTTTTAATTGACTTAGTTATTGAATCATGCAATCATGATGTATAAAAAGCTCTTGTCACTTAGCAGGAAAGGGCAAAAAATTGTGCTGAGTCTAAAGTAGTTGATAATTACAAGAAGTTTTAAAATGAAGACATTATTCAAGTAATTATCAGCATAAGGTTCATTGTTCAATCTATTGTACTTCAGTTGGTCACTTAAAGCACAATGTAAGGTGTTTGTTTCAGTAAAATTGTAACAATGGACATGATCAGAAGCAAAAGCTCCAACTGAACATTTATAGAATGGAAGATGTTTTTGAGTTGCTCAATAAAAGGAATTTCATGTTTTCCTCAACCAGATAATATGACTGGGTGATAAGATTGAGTCCTTGTGATATTCATGAATATAAACATTAAATAACAGCTGCAGATATTAATGTCATGTCTCAAATTTTCATGATGATTGTCTGTCAAATGCTACCTTTAAATGAGAAGCAAACAAAACAAGTGTCTATTATAACATCCTTTTCCTATATGTGTAGCAAAAAAAAAATAGTTTTCTGTGTTGATGGTGCGTAAATTTGGGATTGAATGCACAAGAATCACAGTGTTTCAAAGTTCAAAATTCATAAAAATGAAAATGCTTTGCAATTATGTTTGAGATTAAATTTACTGTAGAAGTTGGTGTTCTAGTACTTAGGGCACCATAATGCTTAAAGAAAAGGTTTAGTAAAAAGCACATCTTGAAAACAGTACTGGAACACAATGACATTTTTCCAGAATTTTTGCATTTTGAAAGACTCTTACCTTACTGTAAAATAGAATGCATTTCTCTTCACTTCTGTGGCAGCAGAATGAAGACTTGCCTTCTTTTGTAACTCAGAGGCTGCTGGGGATCATTTATGTCAATTGAAAGAAAAGTTGTTATTTGCTTGTGGCATTTATCTCCATCTAATCTAATGCAGATAAAAACCTGCAAAAAATTTATGAGACAACCTATAAAAATAGTACAAATACGTAGGAAATACAGACTCAGACTTGAAAACATGGGAAGATGAACTGTGGTAGCATGCTGAGTTATCAGGCCATGAAAGAGAAAGATTAGCTCTGTGGAATTGTTCAGCAGTGCTGGCATGAGTCAGACCAAATCGTGTTTGCCTTCTGGAAGGCAAGGCTTTGTTATGCGGAAGAATTGAAATATCTCTGTCTAAAAATAGTAGACAAGCAAGTGTCCATGAAGAATGCAAAGTTCATGTTTCTTTACATTTTATTTCTTGCCTGTGGTTTCCAAACCTGCTATGATTGACTTTTTTTCCTTTCTTAACTAAAACTGACATATTCAAAATGGAGAGGTTATAAGAGTGATATGCATTGGCACTTGCAAGTGATTGACAACATGCTGTGTTCTTTTTACTTAGAAAAACCAACACAATAATCCACCAGAAGTGTATTTGTCTGGGACTTTTCTATTTGCAGATGTCCACAAGCTTAAAGTAAAATCAGATGTCAGTGGAGAACCTACAATCTGATTGTATAATTTTTTTAGCCTGTTGCTTATGTGATTGCAGATACACAGTCTCTCTTAATCAGTGCAAACTTTATTTATTAAAATCATACTATATGTTATAGCTCTGTACAGTAATTTTGTGCATTAACTTTAACACCTGTTCAGATGGTGGGGGAAAAAAACCCCTCAAACGGTCTCCTTTCCTCTGACCTTTGCTTTTCTGCCCTGGAACACTAGAGGTACATGGTTAAACCTTTTAACTTACTTTTCACAGAAAATCATTCTGCCCCTCCAGATGTTACCACTTACACCTCAGAACACTCAATACAAGTAGAAAGACCACAAGGATCAACAGCACGGGTGGCACCAAAGTATGGCAACGCTGAGCTTATGGAGACTGGTGATGGTATGTCACTCAGCAAAACCGGGGCTGTTTTCAGTATCCTGACCTTTTTAGTGGTTCCTGTATGCATCTGCTCTTGTCTTTTGGGTGTTCTTTGTAGTTTTTTTTCTGGGCACTTTTCACTTGTAAATATAAAGTTTGCAGCACCTTTACAGTTCTAAAATAAGCAGATATCAATGAAGATAGCATAGAGAAATATTTCTTAATCAGCAGAGCTGACTTCCTGTAGAAACTGTTTGGCAAAAAAACCCAGAGAATCTCTTTAGATTTGCTATTATCATGCTGCCTGGTTACAGCCAGTCTGTTTTTTTAAATCGCAAAGAATGTGACATGCGAGGATGGCTACATCTTGAAAATCAACATATTTGCAGTGTTATTCTCTGAGATTTCTTTTTTTTTGAAAAACAGTTATTTGTAAACCCTTCCTTATTTACTGCTCCTCTTTTCTAAAACTTACCAAACAATATTTCAGCACGGCATGGAATTGTTGACCAAGTGTACTGCATCTAAACTTGGTAGCTTCAGCTCTAAACACCACTTGGTAAAAGTTTTGGAGCCAACCTTTTGGAAGGGTAAGAAGTTGGAATTCCTGCAATGCAGTGACAGAAAGCCGTTAGTTCAGGAACAGATGACATGCACATTGGAGAGGCTTTGCACTCAACTAGAGAAAAGGAAGGGGGAGGTGATTGATGGGACTATATTATAAAACTGCCCCTTGCCCCAGGCTGCTGCTCAGAACTGTGTTTTCCGAAGTGCTGTATGGGCAAGCATGCTCCCCTTGGAGATCACTGGCTGATGGGATTGGCTGTAGGGATGTTCAGAGAATACGTGGTTGTGCTGAAGTAATACAAGATGTGAACCATGTTTAAGATGGATACCGGACAGATCCCCTGCAGTGTAAAAATAACCCAGAATAAATGAAGGGGCAGAGCCCATGACCCACACTCCTCACCGGGCTGCAGTCAAGTCAGACAACATTGGTATGGCCAGTGATCGTGGGGAGGGCCAGTGCCAGTTTTCTCACTGACCATTGCTGAGGGAATTCTCTCAGGCTACTGACATTTGCTGTAGGGACATTTTTTCCACTGTGCTTCTCTCCCTCAGTCTATGTGCTGTTTCCCTTCTAATTCTGCAACCTTGCTCTGACATTGTTGTATTGGTTTTATTCACATTAGGCATCGTTGTTCCTCTTTGCTTATATGTTTTAATGTTAAACACTTGAGTCATGGTATGGCATGAAACTGTAGTTGTGGTGGCCTTGCAGTCCTAGACTTTTTCTGACCCCACTTGACGTCTGGTGGGTTCAGCGTAGCCATCAACTGATGTCTCCATTGATCCCTGTCCTGCAGGAGTCCCAGTGAGCAGCAGAGTGTCAGCAAAGATTCAGCAGCTGGTCAATACACTAAAACGGCCCAAACGACCACCATTACGAGAGTTCTTTGTAGATGACTTTGAGGAATTGTTAGAAGGTAAAATGACTGTTTTTCAAAAGGTTTGGGGATCGCTTATTAAAATCCTGTAAAATGTCTGTCTCCTACATTGACTTTCTAGAAAGCCAAGTAAGCTCTCCCTGTACTGGCAAGTACCAAAAAACCATTGGTATTCAGTGGAATCTCCTTGTAGTAAGCTTGGACACAGTGCTGTGGAGTCAAAAGTGTCTCTTGTTTGCTCAGCACCTGGTTCTGCTTTCAAAGAAATGCCAGAAGAGAGTGCAGGGAAGCTTTGCTTGGAGAACATTCAGTTGTGGCTTGCAGCCATTGCTTCTGAACACCAGTATGAGAAAATCTATTAGTGAGGGAGCATGTTAAATGTTTTACACATCCTATGTGTAACAGTGATGTATGAAAAATGAACTAAATGTAGAATAGTAACAAAGATAAAGTCAAGAAATGAACTTTTCTAAAAAAAGACCAATGCTTTGAGAATTCAGATTTGCCAGGATGTGGAAATTTAAATAGTCTTCACAGGAATTTATGAGAAAACATGTAACAGAACATGACTTAAATCAGTCTGTTACTTGTTAAAGTACATTTTTGTCAGTAGTTCTGCAGTTCATCTCATTGCTGCATTTTTCACAAGAAAAAGTATTCTCCATCTCTCTCTTAAGGAATAAAGAAAGGTTGATTGTTTTGAAGATAAACATATGCATGCTGTCTCAGCAGTTTCTTTCCCTGCTTGTAGAACTAGTGTAAGAACAAGGACTTCTCATTCCTGAGGTGCTTCAGTTCCTTGATCTGTGTTAAAGTTAAAAGTAAATTATTCTGTTATATTTCTCTATTGCTTCTCAATACCTTCTTATATGTTACTGTTGTCAGAATATTTTGCAAAGGTAACTTATTCTCTTGATTACACAGGTGTGCACAAGGTATAGAATTTACATGGTAACTGTATATCTTTTCATAATCATAAGTCCAACAGCCAGATCCAAACCAGCCAAAGCCAGAAGGAGCTCAGATGTTGGCTATGCGTGGGGAACAATTAGGTGTGGTTACAAACTGGCCGCCCTCCCTGGAAGCAGCCTTGCAGCGATGGGGGACCATCTCACCCAAAGCTCCTTGCCTAACCACTATGGATACCAATGGAAAACCACTGTATATTCTCACTTATGGTGAGCTCTCTTCGAACTATTCATGCTTTTATGTATTCTGTACAGTGTCTGTGTATAGTTAATGCGTAAATATACACTGAAAAAAGCCCTGTAGTGCTGCATCTGTTCCATTTGTGAGTCGCGTAAGACAACTCTGCAGCTGTTGATGTCTCAGTATGGGTCGCTGGGATGTTATAGGATGATTTATTTCAGACAGAGGAAAAGAGCCGAGTAGATACACCCATGGAATAACAGATTATAAATTAAAACCACCTTTCAAATACAAATGCATCCTAGGGCAGATTTTCCTGAAGATTAATGTCTAAATCCGTTGCCCTTGGATATCGCCCAGGCTTTGTTTTGCAAAAGCCTAACCTGCTGTACGAAATTCACCAGCTTCCTGAAGAAGTTAAATAGGATTTTTTTCCTTGTTTTACTGACATTGTAGTAAGTGTGATTTGAATTATTTCTCCTGATGGGTAGTTGTGCAACTAGCAAATGTACCCCCTTGAAACAGATTTGCCAGGATATATTTCAGCATGATCTTTGGTACATTAATGTAATTCAATGTGTACTGCCTGACAATGTATTGCAACCGAGAAGGGCCAAATAAAAATAAACATAAGGATACCTCTGACAAATAACTCCCATATTGCTTCTAATTTAGAGATGTTCAAGGGACATTTGGGAGATGTTCAAAGGAATTATTATGAATAACTGTCAGACTTTGAAAGTGAGTTAGAAAATTTCCGTATGCTATTGATATGGATATAAAATATTATTTTGCGCTTTTTTTTCTACCTTCTCAGGGACTTGGAGTTCTGTGCAGAGAATGTTGTTACATGCTGTGATATAGAGGTCTGCCTTTTTTGTTCAGTGCTGAACATTCATTTCCATTCAGGAGTCAGACTCAGTGATGGTCCCTGGCCAAAAAGTTGTCTGCTGCAAGTTTGGCACTTCAAATATAGTTAAAGGCTTTGAAAGCATAACAGAACCTTTGCCACTGAGGGTCATGCATGAAATATTTTCCCTTCAAGTACTTTAGAGTTAAGAAGTGACTTAATTTCAGGGGCAAACATACAATTCACCATTGATGAATGTTTTTCTTCCTTAAGGACATTCACTTGAAACTAGGGAAGAATTTTAAAGTTTGCAATTACATGTTTGCAGAAGTCATGTCATCTGCTGAATGCCCTAAATAAATTGGACAGGAAAGGAAATTAAGCTGTTACTGAGAATCAGACCGTTTTTCTGAGTTTGGGATTCTGTCCAGAGAGTCTGAGCATATGTCCTGCTTTGCCTGAGGCTGTAGGGTGAGCAAATCAACCCGAGGAACATATCTGCATGGCTCATAGAGCCACCTAGCCTGCTTCTCTGTCCTAAAATAACTCTGTCCTCTTCTACATTGTCTGAATCCTGGGAAAAGTAGGACTAAAATTCATGTTTTTGCACCTTTCATTTGGCAGCCCTTCGGGATGTGGTTTTCCTGTTGCCTTTCAGTAGTTTCCTGAGGTCAGAAAAAAATCAGTTCTTTTTTTTTTTTCTTTTTATAGATAAAAGAAATTACAAACCAAAACATTTCATAGATTTACTGAATTCTTCTCTGCTAGGTGCATTTCATGCTGACATTCTTTTTCAATGTGCATTCACTATGGCATAGTAGTTTTCTTAAATGAAAACTGCTTTGGAAATGTCATTAACAATACAGCCACCTGCCATGTCACCGGTGACTTTATGAATGGTTTTGCTGTCGCTAGTCCACCTTCTGTGCCTGCCATATCTTCTAGCAATGGCAGGCATGGCATTTTTTAAACTCGAACATTAATAGACATTAAGCCTTGAAATCTTTAAAAACACTCCTACTCATGAATTTTTATCCTTGTGCATAGTTCCACTGGGTCCGGTAGTAATAAACTTTTGAAAGATGAACTTAGCCACAATCCTACCACATGGTATTAATATGACATTGAATTTCCTCATGTGCTTGCTATGATTGGGTGACTAAAACTTTAACTATCAACCCTGACGATTTTCAGTAGCCTCTAGTTTGTACTTCACAGTTATCTTCAAGCTTTTTGTCGATTTAAAGAAATACCATTACCAGGAATTTTCTTATATTTCCAAATATTCATGAGTTTTAATAACAATTCTAATTTTCCAGAGTTTTGGTTTTTGAGATGTTATCATCACTTGCACCTTCCCTTGAATATTTTACCTCTACTTACTGTTTTTGCTTCAGTCTCTTCTCACACTCCCTTGTCTTCATGGAAACCCTCTTCCTTTATCCTCCAAGTTTCTGGTTAAGAGGAGACTTCTCTTTGGTGTCTTTTAATCTCATTCTCAGTATTTTCTCCACTTTTTTGTTCCTGCATGCATGAATTGCAGGTTTGCCTGCTTATTCCACACTTTTTTGCATCTTTCCAAGATGATTTCCAGGAGTGTCTTTGTAGCTATCAGGTAGGTCAAGGCCCATCTTGAGTAGGCATTCTAATGCCTTTATCACCAAGCATTCTTACCCTCTCTCTCATGGATTGTTGTAGACAATATTGCCTTCCCATCCGTCTCTTGGGTTGTAACTGGAGTACCATACACAGCCCAGACATTTGTTTCTCTCTTTATTTTACAGCCATTCTCTGTCCAAACTTATTTTAGGATGAAATCTTTGCAAATTGAGGCCTTTTGCTGCATCTACATGGTGAAATCTCATCCCATCTGGGACCTTGGTCTCGATTCTTACATCAGGCTCTCTTCTGGCCCTGAAAAACATAGTGCTGGCCTCTTGCATCTGTCCAGGACGCTTTCTTATTTGCCCTTGGTGGCCTCGTGTGCTGAAAAGGAACTCTGAGAATCCATAAAATGCTGCTTCTCCAAGGCTTTCCTCACAACTCCTTTGCTGTCCCTTCCAGAGACATCTGTGAGGGCTCAGAGCAGAGGCCAAGCTGTGATCTGCCGTGGCAGAGCATGGTGGATCAGTGTTGCAAGACGCCTTGTGTGATTTACTGGAATGAATTTCTCCCCCTAACAGTGCCGATGTGGATATGTGTTGGTGTGGCTTTGGGTGGTGAGTGCTCTGAATTGTGAAGGGCTTCTGGGCCAGAAGGGGAACTGGCTTAAAGAAGTTGCACTTCCAGCTGTTGCTTAAAATCATCACTGCCCTCCCATTTCTCTGCAGGAGTTCATCAGATTGGTAATGCCTTGTATCTCCTGTGTCTTTTTCAACATGTTTTTTGAACTTCCTGTCTTCATAGTGTGTCAGCACTGGTTTTGTCCATGTGTCTCAGATTATTTTAGATAGAATAAATGTATAACTGCACTTGCAGACTTGATCTTTTTCTTTGAGCAAGTGTTTGAAGCGATTTGCATCAGTTCTTGAAGTTCTTCTCAGTGCCCCAGTTGTAATCTTTATTTAATGTACTCAAAATTCTTAAATTCTTTCTAGTGAATGAAAGACTATGAATATTACTTATTTCTCAAATATTTTGTTCCTCTGGGAACTTGTTTAAGTGGAGTTAAGTTATTCTCAATCTCTTTATAAATCAAATCACTGAATATGCATAAATTGAAATGTCTGAGATATGGGAAGGAAATATGTCTTTATCAGTTTTTATGAGAGTCTGAACTCTGACTAGAAAAGTAATGTGTGCTTTGAGGAAAAGGAAGACAATTTCTGGCTCAGACAAAGTTAATCAGAGTAGTGAGGCCTCTGATTTTGGTATTAATAATGAAGTGCTTAGTGATTTCTTAGAGCAGAAACGTAAGTAAAGGACAATTAAATCCTATATAGTTCTTATGATATCACGGCCACTTTCATTACTTAAAATGATTATTCTAAGGAGAACCAGAAGGGCTGGGGAAAAGTAAAGTGTTAAAAGTAATTTAGCAATAAACAAATTTTGATCTTTCTTATTGTGACCATTATTATAAACAACAAAATGAGTACCAGTTAACTTTGTCTGATTCAAGCAATCACATTTCCTTTATGTAACACTATTTGTAATCAGATTTTCTAAAACCATTTTCAGTAGCTCCAATGTACTGTTTCCCACACCAAAGGCCCACTAGAGACAGCAAGGCTGGCAAAAAAGAGATGAGGTGACTCTCTGGGCAGAAAACTGTTTTTCCTTTATCCATTTGGATTCTGTGGAGAAGGAAATGCTTGGAAAATAGCTTTTTGAGGGGTTTTTTTGTTTCAAATTAATTACTGATTTTAAAAATAACTTTAAAACAACTGTAAACATTTTGTTGCCTCAGTAGAGGTGATGTTGCTCATACTGGAGGTATCCTGGCATGCCTGAAAGGCAACAGCAAGCCAAAAATAGCCAACCCCAAGCCATTCTGCACCTGGCATGCAACCTGTACCCCTCTGTAACCTTTCTGTGAGAATGTCCTTGGCCAGGAGTTTTACAGTTATCAGCAGGAGAGAGACAGACTTGAGATGCTTCTGACCAACCAGACTGTCTTTACTTCTGAAATAACTCAGGACTCACAGAGGTATGGATAGTCATGGTTTTAATTCCTAGATAGATATCAATCTTATGATTGTTCTATACTTTAAACCTTTATTTCTTTAATAAAAAGACTGAACATTTCTGTATTGTATGATTCAGACTGCAGCATCAAACACTGTATAGCAAGGTTACCTCTATTCTGAGTATGTCTCGAGTCCTTCATTCTCTGCAACAGAACATTTTTGTTCTTTTTCTTTGGATTTTTTATCCCAAAAAACAACTGCTGAATTTGCTGTTTAGGCTGGATCTAAGGAGTTTATGAAGAAAGGATTACCAGATTAGTAAAGCCGTGACTATTATTCTGCAAAGCATAAAAAAAAGCCCCTTTACCTACATAGCATTAGGACATTTACCATTTACACTAGATTTATTAAATGCTCTTGTTTCTATTTAATACAAGGAATGTCATACTGTGGTATTGAGAAAATGAATATTTGACAAAATTATTTGCAGTTAAACTTTGGCAGTCTCACAGTTGCTGTGCATGGAGATTGGTAAGCAACCACTGGTTTGGCTTTGTTGAGTTAGTGCTGTGTGGTTCTCAAAAGCGTCCTGAAGACGATCAGGAAATTCGCTGTGGTTTTTCTCTCTGAGTTTTCTCCCTGATACAGCTTTTCTCTTAAAACCTTCTTTACATTCAACACAAACATTTAGTCCTTTTACAGATTTGGAAAGGAAGAGGAAGGCAATTTACTTCAGTGTCATGTGGAAAACGTCTAATTTTTGTTAACAGATCTCTTTTTGTGTGGTTTTTAACACGCTTAAGCAGATGGGACTGGGTATTAACTAACTTCACTTGCTAAATTTTATTGCCATTTGAGTAGACTTCAAAAAAAGAAGATGACTGAATACAAAATATATCATTGATGATGTATAGTTGCTACAGCTCAACTAAATCAAAACTCCAGGGGCAAGAGAAAAGGGACTAGCTCCACATGGGTGCTAACAGTGTTTGTCACAGCTGCCAGGAGGCGAGATGCCATTTTCCATCCTGTCCTGCTGAGCATTTCTGCACACGTGATGTCTGCCGGATATGGCTCAGATTCAGAGGCAGAGTGGTGCTTGCTGTTACTCACTGGACAGTGGGAACTCTCTGCTCAGTTTGCAAGTGTGTGAAGAACATGAAAGGCCTTCCTGCAGCAGCATGCTGCTAGGGCATGAGAGTCTGGCAGCAGCACTCTGGCAAAGTGACAGAAGTGGCTAAGGGAGATGTGAGATCATCTTTAGAAGAAGACTTATTTCAGTAAGTAAGCAATTATAAGTTAGACAATTATAGATGGAGAGAAAAACTCTGTTTCTTACCATCTTGTGGAGTTATACAGGATTTTGGAAAGCAGCACCACAATTAGCAGCTCAGTGGGAGGTAGGAACAAGGTTAATAAATTGTAGTAGTGAATGGTATGCATCAACTGCCTGGTGTTGGGGTTTTGTTTTCCAAAATCAGCTAGGGGAACTCTACCAGTCTGCTTGGTATGGGAAATAGTTTTGTGACCTGAAAACTGAGGGGTAATTCATATTCTTAAACATCTTGTGCCCCATGTTACCCATGGTACGTGTGTGAGTGGTAGTCCCAGCACTGGGTCTGCAGAGCCTGGGCCCCTTCCAGAGGGAACCCTCATGCCTTAAACACCCCTGGACACCTCTGTAGATGACATGCCAATCCTCCATTTTTAAATGCACAAAAGTAGCTGTTAATGTTTGTCTAGCAAAGTCAGGGTCTGACAGGCACAAATCCCATCCTGGTGTAGGTAGGAATGTTGTTCAGAAGGACCCTGCTGCAGTAGGGATGGGGGCAAGAATGCCAGGAGGAGGAGGGCTCACAGGGTCTGGTGTTTCCGGCAGGGAAGCAGCAGTGCAGCTCCAGGCTCCCGCACCCGTGCTCTGCTGGCTGCAGAAAGGGTCGAGGGCAGCTCCCTGCGGCAGCAGCAGGGCTGGGAAAGAGGAGCTCTGGCACTGAGCTGGGACACAGGCTGCTCCACTCACTACCAAATGAAGCTGCTGCCTGAGTTTTTTACGTCTACCCGCCCTGTCTTCAAGCCAGCTCAGAAGATTAATGGCAGTGTGTTTATCCGAGGAGGGCTGGTGCTTCACTGAACCCGGGCTGAGGACAATGGCACGTATCCCGGTGGCCACAGACAGATTTCCGCGGGAGCCTGTGTAACGGAGTGATTTATCCCGCACGAGGATGGGCCCTAAGCCCCATGTCAGAGCCAGAGCCGTGGATGGAGCACAGCTGGCCTCTGTGCCAGGCCTCCCGCTCCCATGGCACAGATGCAGCACTGCGGGGAGGTCACGGCAAGGCCGCAGTATCAGGATTTGTGGGAGAGGTTTTAGCAATCGGCTTTTTTCCCAGCAGCATCTAATCTCTCAAGTTTGCAAAGGAAGAATTACTCTGAATTGCAGCCTAGGCAGAACCAAGGAAGGAAACACTTCAAAGATTTCCTTCTTTATAACATCCTCTGTTCCTCACGGCTGTTATCCTGCAGACATGGAGTCCTTTGTGTTTCTCCGTGGTGTCGGGCTGGAGAGGGCAAACAGCCAAGGTGACAAAACAAACCCATGGCTCAGCCCACTCCTGGTCAGAAGTTTGTGTCCCATCCAGCAGCCACTGATTTGGCCCCGATCATCCATACATTCCTAGCTCCAGCTTCTGGGTTACTGCTCCTTTTGTGGCCCTTTTTAAATTTACTTTTTGGGAACACAGCTGTATACCCTGCAAGAGAAATTACAGACTTCCTGTTGAACACAATTCAGTTCCAGATCTGTCTGGACTTTGCTCTGCTTGCTCACAAGGGTGTCTGGGGGTCCCTGCCTGCCCCTGGCAGCCCACATTGTAGCAGAGTTGACAGCAGCTGAGGGCAGGCAGAGCCTGCAAGGGTTGGAGTGACTTTATAGAGCTTGTAAGGTCTTCATGTTCCAGCCCCTTCCCAGCTGAATGCAAGCAAGCTGCTTCACTCCAGTTTTCCAGTTTAGTACTCAGAGGCACATGTGTGCCCAGTTACCTCAGATACTTAACACAGGTTGGTATCACATCAGTAAATAGAGAAGGAAAGGGCTGTGGTGACAGAAAATAAAGTCTTTTCTGGCCACTAGAAAATATTATGGCCATTTTTGGTGCTGTTCAAAGTGTATTCAAACAGAAAGGTGAGGAATTAGGAAGGCAGTCTTATATTATCTATGTCTCAGAAGGTGAAATAAAATTTTGGCAGTAAAAGACCATCATGACAAAATATGCTTAAACTTATTTAAAACTTTACTAGAAAGTACTCCTTTAAATTTTCTTAGTCTTTGAGAGAACTTAATTTTGGCATTTATCCAGGTCTCTTAGGTGGAGATGATTTTACTGAATACCTAGGTACCTCTGAAAGAATGCATCTAAATACTGTAATATGAAAAGCCCTTCGATTTTAAAGAAAATATTTGATGGCACATTTGATAGATGAAAAATTAGTGTGAATGTGTCACAAATGTAAATTTAAGACTTGTAACAGATTTAATCTTTATAGCTCAGATATAACTTTTCACAGCAGTTCCTTCAGTGTTCATTTCAAGTTTAGAAGTGTTTTCTGTAAAGATGGTTCTCTTTTGCAATTCAGAACTTTTGCCAGGCTTTGGTTTGCATCCTCCAATATTCTGTATCATTACTAATTGCTCTTAAGTTTGTTGCCACTGAAGTTTTAATGTTGAAAAACTTTAGGAAAAAGAATGTTTTCTGAAGGCATCCTTTTTTTTATCCTACTCACTTGTCAAGTTCAAGTGTTAATTGTAGCAGCAGGGATGATTTCAAAGACTTTCCATCAAGTGCAGGTAGTTCTGTCATAGTTCTGTGAGAGTTAATCCTGCAGACATACTCCTGTATCTGTGCTGAGTTTCCAGTGAAATAGAATTGAGTTGTATTCCTTTCTGAGCAGCAGGACTGTTCAACATGCCAATACTAGCATAATTTTAATAAATTAAAAACTTTGCAAAGCATAGTTTGATGATACAATATTACTGTTTTCATAAGAAATAATTGCCTTTAGCACTTTCTCCATAACAAGCAGCAGTGACCCTTCCAATTTTCCTTAAGTGGGAAAAAAGAAAATCTGGCCTTCTCATCATACTTTATATTTACATCAGATTTGCACTTTAAAATGATTCAGTAGTATTGCATTTTATAACCAGGATGTGGAGGAACTTATTATAGCAACTGCTTGGCTTGGTTATAAATAGCAGTACTGCATGTTTGGGAGCCTGAACTGCTGAACTCCATAGGTAACCTGTTGTCAGAACCTATTATTGTTTCGGTTATTGGTGGGCATGAATTAAAGATTTGTTACTGTCAGACTGAATAGTGCTTAAAGACAGTACCTGGGGGCCAGCCAAGCACAAGGGCTGTTCAACTTGGTATTGTTCACATGGAAGTAACAAGGTCTCTAAACAAAGGGCATCTGGAAGAGCAAAGATGCCAATCACTTGAAGGATTAGTGAAAGGCCTGGAGTGTGGGCTAAGAGGTCTTGGTGGGAGGATTTTTCTTTATGGAATATTGGGGTTAGGCTAAGCTAATTGGGGCTAAGGATTAGCTAAGAGTGGTTCTGGAAAGGTGAAGCAAGGGAGAAGAGAGACAGTAAGGAGGGGTACCTGGAGCAAGTGAAATGAATCAGAAAAGGGATCGTATGGGAGCAGGTGAGAAGGAAAAGCCAAATTAAATGGAAGAAGGCCCAGGATTAAAGTGAAAACCGTACGGATGTGCTAAGGTTCAGAGGGTCCCTGCTGCTTCAGTGTGCCCCTTTGGCTGCAGGGTGTTTTCTGTTTGTTGGGGTTTTCTTTTGTTTGCCTCTGCTACGTGGAACTCCTTTCCTTTTTCCTTGGTGAGAGCATTGCTGTGGTGAAACCTGAATATCACCCCTGAGGTCAGTCTGTGCTGAAATATGCCATGTCCAACTTGCTACAGCTAAGGTGTTAGGGTGATGTTTGGACTTGATGAGGTACCAGCCCCTTCTAACAGTTAATTTCAGAGTCAGGATCCAGTTTTCTCCAAAGTAAAAAAATTCTGCCATAAAGAAAACTATTCTCACTTTTCTTTTATTTTTTTTTAAGTGCTACTGTCTTGAAAAAAGAATTTCAAAGAAAACTTCTGATAAGTTTTTAAGTATTTCCACTAGTCCCCATAGTGGTGTCATATTTAGTTGGAAAACTAACATAAATGTTCCTACTGTGTGTTTTTCACTTCTCAGGTATTCTTTCTCTTTAATAATCTCATAAAACATTAGAGTTTTTAAATTAATTTTGAAAATTTTGTGTTAATAGGCAAACTTTGGACCAGAAGTATGAAGGTTGCTTACAATATACTACATAAATTAGGCACAAAACAAGAACCAATGGTACGACCTGGAGACAGGGTGAGTATCTCAATGATTAATTGTAATAGTTCAAATCCAATGTTGACAAAGAGGGAATGAGGTATTTGGGGTGCTTGGAGGAAATTAGCGAAGTGAAATGATGGGGTGTGGGACAGGGTGCTGAAATCTGCTGTTTACTCCCTGAGACTGATCATTCAAACAGATGTTTTGAACTACATAATAAATAATATGAGCTGGTACCCCCAAATAGTAACTTGAAGTTGTGGCAACATCAACAATAAACATTCCCATGGAGAGTAAGTTTTGGACATTGAACAACAGTCTGTTTAGCAAAAGCTTGCTTATGGAGCCTGGAGGTGTCATGTGGATAAAAAACTTACTTACTAATGACTTTGTAGTTGTTGAGATGGTGGAAACGAGAGAAGCGTTGTGGAGGACAAAGACAAGCAAAGTCAGCACTTTTGGCAGCCAGTTGAATAAATAAATGAACAGAGAGAATATTTCCTTTCCTGGTTCTGACTCTGATGCAGCTACTGCTAGAGACCGAATCTAAGTAGATGGATAAAGCCCACAGAGAGCAAGAGCTACAGAGGAAGCACTTGAAGATGTTAAATGAAGACAAGAACATCCTATGGTTTTGCTAATAGTGTACTTACAAACCTACCCTTTTGTCTGCCGAGGCTGGCTGAGCCTGCTGCTCATTTTCTCTGCCAGAGTGTGTACAGAAAATTACACAAGTCCCATTCCAGTTTGGATCTAAGCTGTGGAATGGATATTCCGGAACAAATTTGTCAGAAATGCAAATTTTAGTCCTGGCCTAGTGCTTAGAGCTGTGTAGGGTTAAGTTCCCCCCCTCCAGGGTCTGATAGCAATTCTCAAACTGTTGTTTCACTTGATCCTCTTGTACCCCACATGAGAAACATGTCTGCTTGCATTACACATCTTAGGGCTTCAAAAATCTGAGCATGTAGTAATGCTTCCCAGAAGGAAAAAAAGAGGGGGAAAAAAGTGACAGTCTTTCCTGTGTTTCTTTTTGAAATAAATAATAATTAACTAAAGGATCTCTAGATCCTTAATCTAAATTGCTTCCTACAATGACATTCAGCCAGTACTAGGATCTGAAGACTGTCTTTTACTTGACTTCCAAGTGTGTCTCTAAGTAACAGCAGAAGCAGCAAGTTGGTCAAGTGTACACATCCAAACAGTCCACCCAGAAAGCTCCAAAAGGAATAAAGTTCACACACGGGCAATGTACATCTCTGCTTATCTACTGTGTGCTGCCTGCCCATCTTCAGAGTTGTTTTCTGCAGCAGTCACTGGCATCTCCTAACATTAAGAAAGGATATGTGGATAGATCAGGCTGAAAGCTGGAAGTTTAGCTAGCACAGGACATGTAAGGAACAAATTGCAGCTCTTCTAAAATAAGCCTGCCTAGATTAGAGTGAAACAAATGTTTATAGCTGAGTGCTGAAAGCATATGCTTTGTGTTGTGAAAATATCTTGCCTGGCATCCCTGTGTAACAGGAACGTGATCATTTGAGGCAACTTCACATTGAAGATGAGGTGTTACTGCACTTCTGATGCTCTAGGCTGTGATTCTGGCTGTTACACCCCTGTTGTAATAACATAAAAGCCTCCTGACCTCTTTGAAGGTGACTTTATTCTACGTAATGTGTGTTGTGTGACAACACTTAAAGGTAGTTTTTAAATACTAAATGAAATGCAGGCATATTTCTGGTCTTTTCCAAACGAGAATGTATTTGTTTCCTTATTTTTATGTATATAAAATAGTTTTTATTTTCCCTTTAAAAACACCTTCTATCAATACAATCTCTGTTTTCATGACTGCCATTACCTCACCTCTTATGTTCTTTGTCTGAGCCAAAAAATAAATGAACGTGCCTGCATCTCCTTCCCTGTTTCTGGTATTATATGTGGCAAACTGCATTTGCCTTCTATAGTAACTTCAGAAATTTAACCTTGCATCACCCCAGACAGCTGCCTGGAAATTAATCTTGCTCTCTGAAATATCTACTAGCTAACCAGATTCTCTGTTAATATACACTGTATGATTTGTTTTCCTTCAACCTTATCCCTTTTTGCTTTTACACACATTATTTATTTATTTGGTAGAAGTCTGTTAGTGATTAATGTTTTTTGGAGAGGAAGTTAATGCCTCATTCCCACTGGACTTCAGTGAGATTTTTTTCACCTCTGTCAGCTCCTTTTCAAAGATTCCCAGCCAAACCTTCACTGTCTTTATGTAAGCAGAGACCAATGCAAAACCGAACAACCCTCAAGAATATTTTGGGATCTTTCAGATGCTTGCTGGGCTCAGCAATCTCTACCATCCCCTCCATGCACCTGGCAAAATCCCTGTATTTCCATTTGCACATAGTAAGCTCTGCACAACCATCTCCAGCACTTGGATTGTTCAGTGTGCAAGTGTGCAGATAAAGTAGCAGTGTATTTGCTCGGGCTCTAAAGAGTTAGGAGGTTAAAGTCTTCAGCTTAAAAAACAGAGATATTTTGGACCCACTTGGACAAGGTTGGTTAGATTTCTTCTAGTTTGAAGAAATCAAGTTAATGTATGGAAGGTGTCTGTTCTTGAAGCCATGTGAAAATTCTGGGAACACTTCAATCTCCAGTAACTGAACCTTGGACCATACATGAAAACATCATGATTTTACTTCAACAAAACTCATATGGATGTCGAAGCAGTCAAAACTCAAGAGCTACTAAGTAGTTTCAGCAAATTTCTAGGTGCTGTGATAATACACCCCTGTCCTGTGTGTGAGCCCAGAGGAATGAGGTTTGGAATCATTTGCCATGCCTTTGCATGCCACTGCAGTTGGCTGTGCAGGAGTTACCAGCTGTGTTACAGCTGTCCAGGACATAAGCTGAGAACGCCCATCTGACTGAACTGAAACAAAACCAGAGAGGATCCAGCCACTAAGCTCATTCCCCAGTGAGAGCAGTACTGTTCCCTGCCCTTGCAAGGAGAGCTGTGGGCTCTCTGAAGTTGCTGGATCCCCAGCAAGGCTGTACACCCTCCCTTCTCCTTCCCCTTTGCCCATGGAGGATCTCAGACATTGTCCGCAGAAGTTGAGCTGCACAGATCAGCACCTACTGAGCATTCCAGTGATCTCTGATTGGTTTTGGCATTCTTTTATCTAAATAATTCCCCAGCCCTAGCCCTGAGGCTGTGAAGTCCAACAAATCCACACCTAGGCTGGCATGTGATATGGCCAGCTCTGGATGTGACGTTTGCTTTTAGATACCAGTTTTTTGTGTTCAGACAGCACACAGAAACTTTACACCTGGACAACAGGACAATCCTAAAACAAAACTGTTGTTTGAGGCAAAGTGTAGTGAAACAAAACAGTGTGATAATGGCATCTTAAGTCTGGATAGTCTGAATTGGTCACATGTACACTTCAGTTTTAGTAACTTCAAGCAATGATTACATTAGAATCTAAAATTCCTTTAATTCCATTGATTATTTAACACTGGTAAAGCAATCAGTTAATGCAGAACCAGATGAAAGGTGTTGTCAATGTAGGAAACAATGCAGCATGAAAATATTTAACTACACCCTAAGTGAAAATATTCATAAGAAGAATATTTATCAGAATAAATTCCTTCTGATTCCTCATTCATCTGTCATTAGGCACTTGATAGCTGCCTTAGAAGTGCTCCAGTATCATCTCCATCCAAAAGGAAGCATGGAAACTCCCATTATCATTATCTGACACCGAGGATAAAGCATTTTTAACGTGCATCTCTCTCTTTCAGGTAACACTCGTGTTTCCTAACAATGATCCTGCTGCTTTCATGGTGGCGTTTTATGGCTGCCTGCTTGCGGAGGTTGTCCCCGTCCCTATTGAAGTGCCACTTACAAGAAAGGTGGGGAACTGAGTTACTTCGCTGTGCTTCATTTTAGAACTTGCATCAGAATAAATCACAACTGAACATAGCTTTTGAGTACATTTGTGTGGTTAGTTAGCTCTGAATCTGAGGATACCAAGATAGTGCTGTGTGGTGAATTATATATAGTTCCTTCTTTTTTGTGATGGAAAATCTGAAGATGTGCTTGCAGTTTCAGCAAATGCAGGTCTGCATCAAAAATGAGAGAAAATTTTTCAAGAGAACAGCTCTGCCAGTGGTAGATGGATTATCCTTGTTGCCTTTTAAAGCCTTCTGGTGTTGGCCACTGACAAAGAATCATTGGCAACAACTGCTGATTTTCCACCTGTCCCTGCAACCCAAGCTATGTTATAATGCCACTGGTGCTGTGTGTGCTACTTCAAAGCACTTATGGAAATGCCTTCTCCTGTGTCTATATGTGCATAAGTATCCCAAAGCTTCTGTCACCACAGTCACCTCTGCCAAGGGTGGCACTGGAACAGATTCAGTTTAGGAATTCTGGCCACAGAACAGACATTCATAGAGAAAACTGACCATTGCTAATCAAAAGCGTTTCATGTCCAGTGTTGGTTCAGAGATTCAACCACGTATTGCAGAGAAGTGTTAGGAGACAGAGCAGTTCCAGCTGGAAAGAGTGTCTGGGGGCAGTGTGGGGAGGGGGATCAGTGGTGGAGGTGAACCACAGCTGGGTCACTTACATAGATTCTGTGAAACTTGCACTTTTTTCTGAGGACGGATGCCTTGAAGGCCGTAAATACAGCACAATGTATTTATTCATTACAAGGTTTCTTTTGGTCATATCCCCTTAATTTACCATGTCTGGCTGCTTCCACATACCCCTTGTATAATCACTTTTTTATTAGCTAATGCTAATAATGCCTTACTTTAATTATTTCATCTGAATTTGTCCACACAAAGAGTGTTCTTTAATCCTTACAAGCTTTCTTTTTTAAAGGAAACTGTTTTGGAAAATGTTGACTGAAGCCATGAGATGTTTCCAAGGAAAGGGCTGAGCAAATATATTGCTTCAGTCACCTTTTCAATGTTTCAATTGTCAAGGGCTTTCCTTTTAAATGTTCCAGTGTTTGAGCACCTTGGAGCAGAAGCTCAGATCTTTGTTTCATGGGCAGGTACCCTGCCTTTCACATGAAAGCCATGAAAACAAGATTGAAAACCCTCACAAAAGCTTTGCAGTTTGCACATCTCACATAACAAATTCACAGCTAGAAATATCTGGAGATTCCTTCCTAAATGAACCTGCTTGAGCCTCTGGGAAGCTGAGTTGACCTCAACATTTCTCCACTATGATCACACATGTTCCAGCCAACATCTGTGGTGGGCTCTTTCCACGGTGAAACCAGAAGGTGGCAGGGAGAGAAGGGGCAGGAGCTGGAGGAAGGGGCAGGTTGATAAACTGGTGAAGGAGGAGAGATGGAGGGAGGGAGTGGATCAGACAACAGGAGGCCATGATCCGGCTGAGCAGACTTGAGAGCCACTGAGCAGAAGGAAGGACCAAGGAAAGAGGAGACAGGATGTGCCCCAGCTTAAACTGGCTGAGACCAGAGGGAAGAGACAGGTGAGCTGGAAAGGCCATGCAAGGGGAGAGGATGGGACCTCAACCACCATTCCTGCTTTGGGGAGTAGGGTTATGCTGTTCATTTGTAAAGTGTTGTAATTGAGAGCACTGAGACATGGAACTGGCTGCAGAACAAGGATGATGATTTCAGTAGAAACACGTGTTTGTGTTGGGCTCTCATCGTGCCTTCACATCTGAGGGCAGTACCTTTGGTCAGAGGCAGTTGCATAACATAGTGCATTATTTTGATAAAAAAGAGATTTTATATGCATCAACAAAATAAGGCCAGCAGAATATGTACGTTTTAAAATCTTACAGAGTGCTCAAATGGATAAATCTGCTTTTATTCTGTGAAAAAAAGCAAGATGGTTTTGAGGGTTAAAAAATCTAATATGTCTTTCTCTGTTACTATTTTCTGAGGTTTAATGACATTTTAAAGCACATAGATAGGTATAAATTTGATTTATTTTGGAACATCTGATACCATATCCATCCAACAAACTATAAAATCCAGCTGTCCAAGTAAATACTCTGTGTCAAGTGAATAACTTACCCTAATTTGGCTGAACCTCTTGGGTGTTTGTTTTTTTAAAAATATGT
>VYZT01015985.1:0-26633 GCA_013400735.1 Pomatostomus ruficeps
TTCCAAGATCCCTGGATGACTGGGATTTCCTGTTCAAGCTCGCTGTGTGGTCAGAGCAATGCAGTTACTCCACAGTGGCATGATATGTTGCAGGGACTTCCCCTTTGAACATCCAGCTTAGCACTGGCAGTTGGGGTGGCAGGAGGAGCTGTGCTTCGGTGCCAATCAGTTCCGAGGCAGCTCCAACGCCTTCCTAAGTTGCCAGTCTCTCTGTTTCATTGGGGGTGTTAGCTGGCCTCAGATCTTTTGTATATTGGAATGTTTGTATTCCCAGCTCCAGAACACCAGGGGTCATCCTTGGGTCTCCATGAATACTTTTTGCCAGAGACTTCAGGAAGGACCGTTCTTCCCGACTGCACTGCGGAACATATATTTTACATCTTGTATTGTCCTGACTGGCTACTATATGAGCAATCTCTTAATTTGTTAAAAATCTTGTTGTTGTTCAGGACCCTGCTGGAAATTGTTCTTCTTTGGGATCACATGGTAGAGAGGTTTTACAGTCTGACTGTCACCTGGAATATGCATCCTTCAAAAACCCACAGTGCCTAGGAAAACCTCTTTTTCCTTCTTGCTGGTTGGTGGGAACAAAGCTGCTGTTCCATTGACCATGTCCACTGGAATCTGATGACATCCATCTTGCCATTTTACTTCTAAAAACTGAATTTTCTGGGCAGGTCCCTTGACCTTACTTTGCTGTATGGCAAAACCTGCCTTCAGGAGGTTTTAGATTGTCTTCTCCTCTTTCTGAAAAACTCCCTCTGTGTTGCCCTGCATGATCATGTCATCACTATATTGCAAGTATTCTAGGGCCTCACCCTTTTCCTCACTTCCTTTTCCAGTACAGTCTGGATTAGTCCAGAATAAATAGCAGGGTTCTGTTTCCACCCCTGGGGCAGTTGGTTCCAGGTGTGTGGCACACCCTTCCAGGTGAAAGCAAACTGTGGGCTGCACTCTGCTGCTAAAGGAATGGAGAAAAATGGAGAAAAACATGTCAGTAGTGGCACCACTTTTCTGCCTTGGACCCCAGCTTGCACTGAAGTCCCAGCATGCTGGGCACAGTGGCACTCAGTGGTGGTGTGACTTCATTCAGGCCATGATGGTCTTTTGGTCCCCAGTCCCCACTTTCTGTTGGGCTTACACACTGGCCATATAGAACTGTTAAAGGGTGAATGAGTCTTGCTGACCACTCCCTGGCTCTCCAGTTCATGAATCCTCTCATGGATGGGGATCACAGAGTCCCAGGTGGTGCAGTATTGTCAGTGGTGCAGTGTTGTGGTAGCAATTGATACCTATTGTTCTTTGATCCTCAGCAGTCCCAAAGCAGAGGGGTTCTCTGAGACAACAGGCAAAGTATTCAGCTGTCTAATTTCCTCTGTCTCCACAGCAGCTACACTAAAAGCTGTTTTAGGTCCTTGAAATACCCTCTTCTGAGGTAATCTGTGTGAAGGATACACGGGGCCTCTGGGCCAGTCACAAAGGGGTGTTTTTGCCATTCATTCCCAATCACGCTCTCTCCAATTTCCAGTGCAGTCAGCTGTTGGGATCCCCCTGGCACCCCAGAAAGAGATGAATTCTGTCCCCACATATCTTGATGGCCTAAGGGTGCATCATGTGCCGGTGTGAACTAAAGCCTTACACTCTTGTGTGTCCAATGTGCCAAGGCATGGGATCCATACAGTGCAGTAGATGTGACTGTCTCTTTCTTCTACCTGGTTGGGGCCTCTGTCGTTCTGGTAATAGTACATGTTGCTCACTTCTTGTAAATATGAACTGGAGGTCCCTTCAAGAGGATCAGAAGTAACATCAGCCCATATATTAAAAATTAATGCTGTCCTGGCTGGAACCAGGACAGGAGCACAAAGTAGGAAGGACAGAGAAACCCTGTGGAAATTCGCTTGTATCTACTTGTGAATTGGGTTATTTGCAATACATTATGTGTGAAATTAAGTTATTACCAGGCAGATCACACTCTCTATCGGTGTGAGATTGTTGCAAGTACAGCCTGTCTCTGACCTTACATCAGAGACAAAAAATTAAAGTTTATGCATTGAGACTAGATAGATGTGAAAGTTCCAGCAATATATTTCATGCCTGTCATGCCTGGTGTTAGTTTCAGTCTCATGGGTTATTTAAAAGTTGTCTATTAGACACTCATTCTGTATGTCTTCTCACTTCAGATCCAGAAGGTTTATGTTTTCAGTATTTTCTTAGAAGCACCCTGACAAATGAATGCGGAAGGTCATCTTTGGCTGTGAGACACATTTTTCTAGCAGGACGAACAACAATGTGCTTAAGAGAAGGGGTGGTCAAGTGTGAGAATCAAAGTGAAAGATGTATGTCCTCCCCATGTCCCTGCACAGGCTTGCTGGCTGTAGCCAGTGAGTATGCCCAGATGTGCACCAGCTCTGCACCCTGGGCTCTCAGGAGCAAGAACCTCAGGAGGGCCAAGTTACTCCTCCTGCTGCTGAAGCTCAGTGGGAGATGTTGCAACTCTTCCGCCCTCTTGCCCAGATGTTTTCTGCAGGTCAGGTAGTCACATGTGTCCCTGACTGATGTGCTCCTGGTGCTCTGATTAGTGACCACACATTTGGTGTTAGCTGTGAGTGCTGTGCACTTGCTTGACTTCACCACCTGGAGTAGCTTCTCTGATTTGGAGAGCAACACTAATGAAGTAAAGTTAAAAGGCATAGGGATGGTGGGCAATTTAAAGGAGGAAAGGGAACATCCTGGGTGTCTTATCATGCATTAAAAACACATGTTCTAATTCCTTGCCTAAAGAAAAAAAAAAGTAAAAGTAAGAACAGCTCTTTCAAATGGTGGAATTACTTATTATTTTGTATACTCCATGGCTGAGACTAGTGGTAATTTAAATTTTCCTTCATTTACTATAATGTTGGAGTTAACTGCACACAGAATGATAGCTCAATTTCCTAGAAAGGCTCCTTGGAACCGAATGTCTGATGTGTGCTTACATTCTTCTTGCTGTGATGTGTGCTTTGCTCTGTGCACTGTGTGAAGCAAAAAGAGATTTATTACCTTAATATCACTTTTTTTCCTGCTGCTTTTTTTAGGAGTTTCTTTAAAGCCTTTTCACTTATCGGAGAAACTCAGGAACGAGAGAGAGTTTTAATCCACTTCTCCAGCAGATACTACCAGTGCAACCCGAACACCATTTCTTCTCAAGGTAACTTTGTTTCTGATACTAAGGTCTTTGCTTGTTACTGTCTTCCTTCATTTTCACCTTACATAGTACATATGGTGTATGCCTGGAAAACGAAGCTATGCAGTCGCTGTACAATACTTCAGAGACTGTCTGGCGAACATTGAAACCCTCAGCAGGAAAGGTGTTTAGGCATCCTCAGTATAAACTCTCAGTTGTAGCATGTCCAGATTTTAATGTCCTCAGTTGTACTTTCTAGTCTTCTGTCTTGTGTGTGGGGGTCCTTTTACTCTAGCTGCAGTCATGTGGACAAGAATAGGTCCTTTGTCAGGTGGAAGAGAAGCTGTTCACTTTCTCTGCACCATTCAGTGCTTGTGTCTGCAGGCACTGGCATCAGGCATGCCAGTTCTTGCCAGTTGTGGGGGTGAATTTTGGGTTCTGTATCCAGACCCTGGCATGGTTTCATCTCGACTAGCTAACATCAGTCAGAGTGCTCCTCCTTGCCAATGTTTTCAGTCAATTTGGAATTAGATGAGGGAAACAAACAAGCACATAGATCAAACCTGAGAAAACTGGGATTGGAGAAGAGGACAAACTGTCTGCTGGCGTAACTGCTGTGTTCAGCCAGACATGCTGGCAGACCCATGTGGCCCTGTGATTGCAGCGCACGCTGATCACACACTGAAGGAGGAGGCGGAAAATGAAGGCAATCATGGGTTAGGCTCTGCCTTTAGTTTCAAGTATAAGTGAGAAAGAGCTGCTACACTTGGAGGTACCACTGTTCTTCCTTACCCCTTGCTTTGTGACCTATCCGTGTTGCAGTGAGATGATGTTTGGGCACTTTGCACCTCTTCAGCTTTACTGGCTGTTGTGCAGGGGAGGGGAAGAGTTAGGAGTAAGACAGGATCTGCTCCTGTGCTGTCTCTGTCCTCTGCCTATTGCATTTCTTGTTTCAAGATGCTATAGGCAGTCAGGTAGAATGGGTGCATCATGCCCAGACTGAAATAATGACTTGCCTGATGATATGGCTGCCTTACTCTAGTGCAGGATGCAAGAGGGAAATTGCAGCTTCAGACCCTGACTAAGCATTTAGATCCTGCACACTTTGCCCAGCATCTTAGGACTGTGTGCCATTTGGGCACTACAATATAAGAAATACAGAAAGCTATCAGAAAGTGTTGGGGAAGCTGGAATAGGGAAAACGTATAAATATGATTACCTAGCAAAAACTGTAGGTGAGATTGAGATGAAGACAAGCTTTGAGTTACTCAACCTCAGTTACTGAACAACTTGAGAGCAATAGCATAGCCGGCTAGAGCTAATCCCACTTGATGGAACAATGCTTTCAGCTTGCAAGCAGGTCCAAGGGTCAGAGGAGACCCCGCAAACTTATCAGAGGGTCCAAAAAACAACTTTTGGAGTTTAAAGTGTAATGCCATAGGCTAATGTAACGATTCTTATAGGCTGTAGGCAAATGTTATAAGATTTGTAGCTTATTTTAGATTGGTCAATGGAAATCAGAATATTCAACACAGAAGATGATTTATTGTATTGTAAACGCTCATTCTGGCATTCTGTTCTGCTCTCTTATTCTGTTCTGCTTTTTCTACTCTGCTCTCTTCCTTCTCTGCTCTGGCTTGCTTGGAGCTGCGCGCTGCAGCTCCAGGTAAGCCTTCCTCTCTCCACGCTTTCTGCAATAAACCTCATGTTCTAAAGCCTCAACATAGAGATCTCAGTTTGTCCCGAACGACCGTCCAGCGGACACAGAAACCCCCACAGAAAGTATCCAGAAAAGAGGTATCAATATGGAGAAGGGTATAGAGGGGAAGCCAGATGAGGAGCAGTGACATCACTTAGTTTACTGAGCCTGGAGAAGAGGAGGCTGAGGGGAGACCTTATTGCTGTCTACAGCTTCATTGTGAGGAGAAGAGGAAGGGCAGGCACTGATCTGATCTCTGTGGGGACCAGTGACAGGACCTGAGGGAATGGCTTGAAATTGTGTCAGGAGAGGTTTATGTTGGACATTAGAGAGAGGTTCTTCATGCAGATGGTGGTGGAAGAGGCTCCCCGGGGAAGTGGTCACAGCACCATCCTGACAGAGCTCAAAAAGTTTTTGGACAATGCTCTCAAGCACATGGTGTGATTCTTAGGGGTGTCCTGTGCAGAACTAGAAGCTGGACTCCATGATCCTTGTAGGATGTCTTCTAAACTTGCCTGGAAAGTTTATTTAAAAAGGACTTGAAGTACTACTACTTTTCGCTGAGGTGGGCACAAACAAGAACTCGACAAAAGTTCCCAGGATGTTCAAAACCAAACTTTCTTAGCAAACCGTAGAGGATCAGGAATTTGGCAAAATTTAAAACTAATACTCAATCAAAATAAAGCATTTCACAGAGCATTGACTTAGCAAACTTTACTCATCCAATCTTAATTACCCATGTTTCAGAAAATGGAAATGGAGTAGAAAAGAAGAAAAAGAGACTAAAAGAAAGAGAGAAAACAAGATATAGCTACTGCCATGGATCCTAGTATGGTTTCAGCTTCCATAAAATCCAAAGACAATAGGGACACAATCACACATCCTGGGGTCTGCTTTGGCCTCCTGTGGCAAACAAGCCAGGGGTGGCTGTCGGTCGTCTGGCCACCCTGGGGCATGACTGGGGCTCCAGGGCAGGGTGTGAGGCACTGCTTTCAGTGTGCCAGTCACTGGTAGCAGTTCTGGACTAGAGGCTTCAGAGGGTGAGGTGTGGAGCAGTGCACCATCCCATTTTCTGCAGAGCTGCATCCCCTACACACACATTCAAGTTGTTTTGAGCCAGTAATAATTTTCTTCAGACTCTCAGATCTTCCAGCTCTATTCTATGGTTCTATGAATCCTGTGTATTGCTGAGGGCCTTGGCCACAGGACCAGCTTAGAACCCCTGGAGTGCTCTCTACCCAACATGGAGCCAAGGCAGTGTACATAACTGACTGTGCTTCTCCAAAATTAAGTCTAATTGAGCTCTGAATGAGGACTGAGCCAGAGGAGGAGAAACACAGGATACCCTGATGCACCCACTCTTCATGCGAGAATGAATATATTTTACTTTTCCCTTTCTGCACTGAAATAAGTAAAGAAGAAGGTTTTGATTCAGACTGTGGTATTGGTATTAGCAAGCTAAGATAGCATGATTTCCTGTCTTGTTTGCCTTATCTATGGGTGCTGCAAGACAGTTTTGACAGTTACTAAAAGATGAAAGAAAGACTCTTCTGGTTTGGCAGCTGTGTGATGACCTCATTGTTCATTTATTTAATTATGTGTATTTCTTGATAAAACAGATTCTTATAAAGGGAACAGACTCAATTAGTCTATGAGGCTGAGTTTCAGCTTCTTAAAGGTCCAGATGTGTTTTTTCATGTGACTCTGGTTATGTCTCTTTCTGCAGATGGAGTTCACTGTCTCACGTGTGCCATGATGCTGCTGAACACAGACCTGCATGGCCATGTGAGTACGCACAGCTTTGTGTAGGCTGCTCCTGTCCACACCAGGCTGGGATGAGGTGGTCTTCTGCCAGTCCCTGTGCTGGTGGCCTTCTAAAGCCCCTGCAGACAGCTCACAGTGAGAAGGCTGCACTCCCAGGCTGTTGTCCTGGGCAGGCCTTTCCAGCATGCCTTGATCAGTCATCTGTAAGCTGGCATTGTGCCTGGCTTTGCCATAATGTCTGAGCATACTCCCTGTCCTCAGACCCATTTTTCTGGTGTGCTTACCCTCCTTCCTGCAGCAGGCCCTGACCAGGAAGGTGTGCCTGGGATTGGCTTCCCCTTTATAGTATGTACAAACCTGTGGGAAGACAGAATAAAGATGGGAGGTGAAGAAGTTTTGGGAAGGCCACAAAGGGAAGGTGATATTTGCAGGCATCCAGTTGCAGGGGGCCGATCTGGTGGACCCAGAGTTTTGCACAGACAAATGATGGGTGTATTCAGAGCCAGGAGAGTGAGGGGGGGGGGATGCGGGCATGCCAAGTGGGAACCCTGTCTTCCTGCACTGCACACCTCTCCCCACTGCCTGCTGGGGGGAAATCGTATTCTGGTTTAAGTCCTCTTAGTCACGCTACTGCAGGGTGCCAGCAGCCTTAGGACGGGTAATTCAGCACTCATGGTGCAATACACCTGTTATGCAAGGTATTCCCATGCTGATGGGAGGCTTCTTCTGCCCTGGAGTTAGGATGGAAAACACAGGGAGCATGGCATGATAATGTGCAAAAGCAGTGGTTTCAGCCAGGTGGCTTTGGGGCTTCTCTTTGGCCCTCCACTGCACTTGCAAGGGCTCTTCCAGGAGGGTGTTCCTTGGGAACTCTTACACAATAAGGGTATTGGGTCAGGCAGCAGGACATGAAGGCACCCCGGGTTTGCCTCAAAGGCCTCTCAGCCCCTGTGGGTGCAGGTAATAAAACGAAGACTTGTGTTGTTCGCTAGGAGTTTTGAAACCCACCACCCATTACTTGAAAGCCTTTGTCTGAAGTTCTGAAGAATTTTTTCCATGAAGGCTTAGCCTTCCCTGCTGAAGGGTATGTCAGTCACATGTGAGGGTGAGCGGGAGGGTACAGGAATGTACCCCAGTTTTGTCTCTTAGCACACATGGCTTCTCTTGAGCACACCTGAGTCTTTCTGCACAGGCATCCCAGTCCCCAGAGCAATGAGCAGCCTGGGGTTCCTGCCTTCCAGCCTGCCTGGCCTCACCGTCCAGGGAGGGAGAACAAATGGTCACGCATCAGCCTGACAGCAATTCCCATTGCTGTCTGCGATGCTTTAGTGGGTCCTGCTGTCTTCAGTAGGTACTGGAGTGAATGATCTGGCTCTGACCCATCGTTGCTGCTGCGGACTCTGGTTGTTGCAGTGCGTAACTCTGGAGGCTTATCCCACTGGTGGTTGACAGTGTGTTGTTATATGTATGCAGCTGCAGTATTTGCCAGACTCCTACTCTTATTATGTCCGTAGGCGTGTCATCGTGTTCCCTCCAACCCCTCTGATTTCCTGTAATTTTGGTCTTCCTCTTACTGCTTTGCATTTTTCCACATAGGTGGTAAGTTTGGTGTTTTTGACTTGGAATGCAGCCCTTGCAGATATGCCTAATTGCCTGTTTCCTAACAAAGATAATGCTTTGCCCCATCCTTACCAGGATTCTGCTAGAGCAGGAAGCTAACGAGTCACAGGGCTTGTCTACACTGAGCCCTGTTTGTTACTGATATACTGATCGTAAACGCAGACACTTCTGTTTCACAATAAACTCCACTGCTTGTAGGGCTGTAATGCAGCTGCTCTGCCTTCAGGTCACACTTGCCTTTAACTCTTGTAGATAAACTCCTACTTATCCCCTTTATTTTCCCTGTCTTGCCACTCTTTGTTCTATTTGTAACTAAACAATTTTTGCTAGGTGTGTCTTGGAAATGCATGCTTGCTTCTCTGCACGGAGGTCATCACCCACACTGATGCTGGAGAGTTTTGAGGTGTCTCTAGACCACCAGGCACATCTTCTGGAACCTCTGTGGCACTGTATGGAGGTGTTAGCTTTGGTCCTGGAGCAAAACAGCCATTTGTCTGCAGTGCTGCATTGCTGTTTGTTTTGGTCAGCATGGGGAAGCTGCAAACTGCATCGTGGAGGAAACAAATGGAAGCAGGCTGAAGTTGCAGGGAGAAAGGAAAGCACTTGCAAGTCTACTAGACCAGCTCCAGCCTGCACCTAAAGACTGAAGTTTTGAGCTCTGTTCTATAAGCTCTATAAGCTTAGCAGAGAGCAGGGTTATAGCCAGTCTGTGTTGTTAGGAGCCATCCTGTTGTGAGAAGCCATGCATTGGTCCAGGGTTACTGGAACAGAAAGCACCTTGCCTTTTTTATATGGATTTATGCTGGCTGCAGGCTATGGGGTCTTCCTTATTGGCTAGGTGAGGCTGATGGTCAACATTTGGTGGTCTTCCATCTCTTCCTGATCAGGGGAAATAGAGAATGTGGATGTGCACTTTAAGCTATCATGTAACTCTTAACATTGAATGAACTGTATTACCAACAGGTGCCCTTCCTTGGGCTCCTGCCCTGTGTTAATTGGGGCTCCTACTCCTAGCCCAAGACAAAGCTCACACAAAGCTTTTCTGCTGTATTTCTTCAGACAAAGCATGCCCTGGCAGTAGAAAAGTTGTCTTCACCTCTATCTCCTGACTGACAGTGATGCCATCCTCAAAGATACCATGGCTATCACAGAGCCCTATTTCCCCTCTGTCTTTACCACGTTTCACAGCTCCTCTCAGGCTGCTTTCCTTTCCTCATATGTCTTTGGTGTCCTTTTTCATCAGTGTTGTAATTGCTGCCCACTCAGAAGGCTCCCTGCATGATAAGCAGTGGACTTCTAGCACCTGGGGAACACTCTCTCTGAGGGGTGAGGGAGACTGGGGTTCAAGAGCAGTTTAGGGCATCCTCAAGCCTCTAGCTGTAGTTTGAATCCTTCGTGGACATAACTGTTCCTTTACATTTGTGGCTTATTTGGGCAACTTTCAGTCTGAGCCTTAGACAGGAGGAGAGAAAAGAGAGCAAGCCTATGGAAATGTCAAAGCAGCCTCAGCCTGCGAATCAGAAAAGATAATGGCCACTTCTGGACATAGCACTCCAACTCAGGGCAATTGCCACTGAAAGGGATCATTGGAAATTTTAAGAAAGGAGTCTGGAAAGGGCCTCAGTCAGTGTTTCCTTGTGCCCCACAACAGATTCAAGTAGAGTGTTTCCATCAGAGGCTGGTAGAACTTCTGGAGACATGGGGATATAAGGCACCATGCAGATACCAGAGAGCTTCATAATTGTCCTCTTCATTACTCCCAGCATTAAGCTGGGGGTTTATTTTGGGGTGTGTGTAGGCCTTTGGGTGCAAAAGTACCTTCCTTTTTCTAGCTGTATGCATACAAGGACGCTCATCTGTGAGTAATCTCATGAATGTTTTCTTAGTGCTGCCTGCCTTGGGCCTAAAGGAGAACAGAAAGATGCATTTAATCTGATGTTGCTCATTCCTGTTGTTTTGGAAAGCAGCAGGAATATGATGCTGTGTTTCTCTGACATCCCTTTCAGAACATTGGGAAGAAGATGACCTGCCAAGAGTTCGTTGCTAACCTTCAGGGGATGAATGATGGCAAAGACTTCCCGAGAGGGCTCTTGAAGGTAACGAATTAACTGCAGAATGTGGGTTTCATTTTTACAGGAAGGTGGTTCAAAGCAGAACACCCATCTTGCATTTTCTGAATCTGAATTGTGAACCATGACAAGTGATGAGCACGTTTTTCCTCCCAGAACATACGTAATATATACAGTGTTCTTTCTGTTGTTCCCCTCTTGCCTTCACTTGATAGTGAAGGTGGCTGAGCTGCGGCGAGTCTGGCCACAGAGCTGTGTGCCTTGTAAACTCCTGTGGTCATGCCAAGCCAGAGTGCTGTCTCCTGATTGCAGCGGACAGAAGCAGCCAGTTGGCTCTGACTGTGAGTACATAAGGGCTCAGCCTGATCTCTGCATACAATCTGGAAGGCGTGTGTGTTTTTTCATCAGAGGTGCTTTGGGGTATTCACATTAGAGCTAGAGATGTAATTTCAGATTATAATGTGCTGTCTGGCACAGGCTGCATTGCTTCAGATTTTGTTCATTAAGTTTGTGCCAGGAGTTAAATCTGAAGAATGGGGGAAGAAGCTGAGCAGGACAAACCTTGTTTTATTATCAGTAATAATGAGAATGTTTCACTTTTTTTCTTCTGATTGCTAGCATGAAACAGCACTTTGTTTGAATGAAGACAGGTGCACATACACTGGAGTTCATCATATATTTATTTTTTTGTAATGGAAATAAAAATAAGAGGCTGCTGCATCTGAGAGCTGACCCAATGCCTATTGAAGTAAACCAAATGAGCTGCCATCTCTTCTGTGGGTTTTGTGTCAGGCCCATTGTGAAATACAGATGTACCCGCATAGTTGAAAGCAGCAGAGTTTGTTTTCTCGTATTGCTAATTTCGTCATTTTCTTCAGCCTCTTCAGGGAGCTTTTTGTTCGGCCCTCCTGCCTCAGTTCTTACTAAGCAGTTGGGAATATAAACTCAACCCCCCTTTATTTTAGATTTAATGACTTGAATTTTTAAATCTGTATACAGAGTATTCATCGGTCATCAAATACAGATGTATCTGCATAGTTGAAACCAGCAGAGTTTGTCTTCTCGTATTGCTAATTTCTTAATTTTCTTCAGCCTCTTCAGGGAGCTTTTTGTTCGGCCCTCCTGCCTCAGTTCTTACTAAGCAGTTGGGAATATAAACTCAACCCCCCTTTATTTTAGATTTAATGTCTTGGATTTTTAAATCTTTATACAGAGTATTCATCTGTCAGCAGCCACACTTAAATTATTTTTTCCCCCAAGGAATCTCATTTCTCAGTTTGCCATAGAGGGATGCGTTGAAATTAATTTGCAGGCTAATTACAGCCCTTATTGAATAAATAGATTTCCAGATTGTGTTTAAATAACCTTCTGAGTGTACTGACAAGAGACTTCCACTGGTGCTCACCTGCTGTTTGTTTTTCTGCTGACAAAATTATGCAGTTGGGGCTGTACCTTGGTGTTTAGTGCTCACCTGCTAATGTTAGGGATGTCTGACTCTTCACCCAAAGCAAATACCACGGCTCAGAATTTTTTGGATGTAGACAGATGGAAGAAGTTTGATGTTGGTGTCACACTTTGCTTAAGGATTTCTGCCCTTTTCTTTGTGCTACCGTGATGTCTTGGGGACAGAGGTGGTGCCCAGCTTTGATTTCTCATCAGGCTTGTCTGAAGATGTGATGAACTGACCCTTACTTTTTAATTTATCAATGGAGGGGAGTGGAGTGAGTACGAGTAATTGTGCTACTGTGTTCACAGCAGCCATGCTGCCACTAAACATGCGATTACAGAGACTTAGCAGAAATTAATTTTGCATTAGTCTCAGTAAACTAAATTCACAGTGCCGTGCTTCAGCAGAGCACCAAAGTGCATGTGGTTTGCTGCTGCAATAGGAGTGTGGCCACTGAGCATCGGTGAGGCTGGGAGCCTTCTCGTTGCATCCTTGCCCAGCCGCCTGGGAGAGGAGAAGCGGTTTCCACAGGGTGGCAGTGTGTCCCTGTGGGAGCGAGGTCCCGAGCACGCACCAGTGAGTAATGCAGACCTGTGGCGAAGCGAGTGGGCTTTTCTGCCTCTGCAGTCTCCCCATCTTCTCCTCTGCTGTACCCCTCTATGAAGCTCTGCAGCTCTGCCAAGCCCCAGAGCAAAGCTGAGCAATGGTGGAGGGAGAGGAAGGCAAGGGAGAGCTGAGGGTTCACCCAGGGCTTGTGAAGCTCTGTGCAGCATTAGTGTGGATCCAGTTCCCGGAGTCAGGGGTGCAAGTGCGAATGCTCGGGCTATCTATCCGGGACAGCTGGCTCACAGGCAACAGTCAAACGTTGCCTGCAGTCAATCCCTTCACCCTGAGTGCAGAGTGTTGCCTTGAGTGCTTTGTTTGGATAGGAGAATAACACATGAAGGGCCAGACATCAACATGTGAGGAACGACACACTTCTGTATGATCAGCCTCAGAAAACTTGGGACGTTAGATCAAGTTGCTTCTTTCTGTTCATCTCTGTGGGGGAGCTATCTATATGTTTTATTAAGTTTTTTTTCCAACAAGAACACTTTTGGTAAAAACCACAAGGTCTTTACGACCTGATTCTTGGTGTGTCACTAGTTGAACTTTGAGAACAAATATTTCGTTCTGGTTTGAAAGTAGAAATGAAAAAATGCTAATATGACCTTGCTTACCTTGTGTCTTGCTGTCTGTTCATTTCACATTGAAAAAAGTTTTGCTTTTGTACACCCATCTACACAAAGATTCACTTCCTTTCCTTTTTCCTCACTCCTTTAGTCAGATCTGAGGTTGCTTTTAAAGTTGGGACACATAAAGACAAACATGCTAAACTGTGATTAAAATCACTCTTCTCCCCATGGGGTCTGCTTGTAGTATTCATCATATATATATGTAGAAAGGGAAGCCATGGCTAGGATCTCCCTCCTTGGAAAGAAAACAAAATCAGTCTGACATTTTGGCAGTGTCAAGAACCTCATGATTACAGTGTAAAAGTGGTTTCTTTCTCACGTGCTCACACCAGCTTTAATCTGCTGTAGTGATGCCATCTTCACAATGATACGCTAAGGAGTTGTGTTGTGTAACCATAGCCTTCTTCAAAGCTGGGCTTCATGAGATTTTCTGGAATGAGAAGGAGATTGGCTTGGAAAGAGCCTAATTTTGGCCATACATTCTTGCTTCAATTCCTGCGGGCAGTGTGGTCCCCACAAATAAAGTGCTGGTATGCTGCTGGCCACTATGTTTTCCTCTTGTCATCTTGAGACAAGGTGTGTGGGAGTCCACTCCAGGAAGGTGTCAGTAACAAGGCCTTTCATATGTAAGGAGAGAAAATGTCTTCTGTGGTTCACAGAGAGCCTGCAAGAAGGCATCACTGAGGAAAATGGATCCCTGCTTTTGTTAGACAGNAGTACCACCTGTCCTGCATACATAAACATCCTCTGCATTTACAGTGTTCAAGACACCTCATTCATGGAATGAGGAGCATCACCTAACCTCTGGCATGGGCTGACTGGTGGCAGTGCTGCCCCATGACATGAACACTGAATGTGGGGAAGTCATACCTGGCTGTGTGTCTTCTGGTAGGAGGTGGTAGCTCTTGAGTGATCTGTTGTACTGTCTGGGAACCTCCATCATGCTGAGGTACCTGGGATGCTCTACAGGGACTTGACTAGAGTGATTCTGTCAGAGGCTGCAGTTGGAGATAAGATGCCAATCCTGCATAAAAGATCTGCTTTTTCTCAAAGGCTGTTTTTTGGGTAGGCCTTATCTCCTGCAGAAGCACTATAATGAAGTGACCAAATTAACTCGGAGTTGCTCATGCTGAACTCCTTTGAAGAACCAGTCCTCCTTAATTTCCTAAACGATCTAAATTCTTGATCAGGATTCCTGGGATATGCAATTTCCTATAGAAGCTGCAAAGTAGGGTTTATCTCATGGTGCTGTCAGTTCCCTGCACTTTAATTAAGGGTTTTTTTTGCCACTGTCTTCCTGCCTCCTCTCTCTCTCCCTCTCTTTTTTTAATTCCCTTTGAAAGCCCTCCAAAGCAAACACTCAATTTAAAGAGAATTACTGGCACCTTACTTCTTCCATTCCAGTCATTTCAGGTATTTAGCAGAGAGAAGAGAATGAGCATCAGGTGGCTAACTTCTCCCTCAGCACACTCTCAGCCCCCTCCCTCTTTACAGAGAGGAACTCACACTAATTGGACTGCTGTGTACATGCTAATTGCTCTTGTCAGCAGCCTCTGTACTTCATCCATTTTGTGGCTTTTTGGCAAGAAATCTCCACCTTCGAGGGAAACCTGATGAAGTCGGGAAGATGAGAGCATGTGACAGCATGCCAGAATGGCCCCTGGAGGACTGCACTGACTGCTGTAACACCCTGCAGCAGTGGGCAGAAGAGGGAGAGGATCAGGTATCTTCGCTCCACTGAATAAGACAGAGCTCTGTCCCCTTGTTTCTTTGCCAGAATAAAGTTTTTCCTTTAAAAATACTTACGTTGGAAATAGTATTTCTGGGCCATTTTTTGTCTGTATGAAGTGGAAGATCTGTTACGGAAGGCCCCTTTCAGCTGCTAGGAGATAAGAGAGTCTAATCTAGCAGTATAAAAGTCAGAGAATGCACGATGAAATCCTTAATCCCTGTCTTAAATAGTTGTTTGTGAAAGCATATTTTCCTTTCACTCTCTGAGGAGCCACAGATCTACAGTGACTGGAGGGAACACCTGGCTTGTCTTTGCTCCTTTCTATCCTTGCTGAGAACCTTCCTGCCATAATAACCTTTGTTTCCTTCAGCTTGGAGCTTTTTGGGTGTTGTCCTTTGTCCTATTCAAGAGTAGTAACCACTTAAAGCGTGCCTGTGCAGAACTGTTAATTGAACCAGGTTATGATGGTGTGTGTATTGCTTTGTGTCTCTTGAATTACTGAGATTCCTGACACCTTCCTGCCCTGTTAAAATGGAAATATATTTTCTCTTTGCTTTTCAGGAACTTACTGCGATGCATATAAAAAGAAAAATCTGTAATCTGTATATTTTTTCTCAAGTCAAATAAACCCAGATATTGAGTTAAAGAAAGCCTCATAATGGCAAAAGCCTAATACCAACTATGTCTCTGAGCAGGGAAAGCAGAACTTTAAACAAGACATAAACCATAAAACTTTGTAAAGGTGATTCAAGAATATTGATATGCAGGATTGCTCGGCATAGTCTAGGGGTTGTACTAAGGATTGCTTATCTTACTAGGAAGCAGGCTGGATTTCAGGATGGACCTCTTTCTGTTTTCACAATCTGCATTTCTCTGAATTATTTTTGTTCCTTCAACCTTTCACCTCTTTACTTCCCAATTGTTATGCAAAAGATCTCACCTAGCCTACCAGGCTTTTGTCTCAGCAAGGAGTGAAACCCAAGCAGTCAGCTAAGAATTTCCATTACTACTGGCTGCAATTATGTGGCTCAATACCAGGCTCATAATGAACATTTGGGGGGTTAATTTTCATCTGTGGAGACAAGCTCTCTGTAGTGTCTTGTCCAGGTTGATTAGACAAGGGAATTATTTGATGTTTGGCTTCTTCATCTTGTCAGATAGCCAAGGCTGTCACTTGTCTCCCACTTTAACTGAAATGCATAGCAGCTCCCAAGGATGAATGTCAGCTGTCAAGTGTGGAGGATACAGACTGGTAGTCTCCAGGAATGATGCACTTTGCCTCTTTAAAAGAGGAATTTTGGGCTCTTTTCAGGCTGGGAAATCTCTAATACAATGTCACACATACATTTTGGTCCCTATGACATATTACTCCCACCTCCATGTAGGTAGAAAACAAATTCTGAAAAAATTCTTTGATCTTCCGTCCACTGATCTGCTTGAAATTTTAAGTTCTGTGCTGCATCTCAAGGGAAGGAGGAGTAGGAATAGAATTTATACCATATTTAAAAAAAAAAAAAAAGACAGAGAACATTCCACCAGTTTTAGGATTTTTGCTGTATAAATCTTTGGTATTAATTTCTTCTGTTTGTCACCACACTTTTCAAATAACATTGGACTATTCTCTCTGTGACCCACTTACACTGTTTTCTTTCAAACAGGAGTATTAGGCTGCTCCTTAAATTCAGAATTTTTTTCCTCCTTTCCTGCTATATTAAATGGAATATTTAGTTTCCTTCTGAGGTCACACTTTCTTGGATGATTAAGTATTCACAAGATCCTTGTGAAAATATGGCACAAATCCAAGGCACCAGTTTTCTGTCCTGTTGACAGATGAGTTCTGAAAGGTGTCATGAGAGGTAGAAGGGATTTCACTTGCTTTTGGTGCAAGGTAGCTGGACGTGACTCCATAGGCAGATGGAATTGTGGAGAAAAGGGATGTCAAAGATTATGCCTTTTCCCCTTCCATAGTTCAGTGCCTACAGCCAGAAGTGACACCCACTTGAAATCTGTGTGGATGTCAGAGTGGCCTCAATTTTCTTTCTCCCCCTCTTTTCTCCCACTTCTCCCTCTTGTGCCCCCTCCCCTTCTTTTTGCCCACTTCCTTTTGCCCTATTCCTTCCTTCCCCCAGTTTCTCTCCCCCTCACTTCTGTGTCTTCCCCTTCCTTTTCCCCTTTTCCTTTTTGTTGATGTTGTGTTTGCTGTTTGAGTCAGAGAGAAGCCTTGGAGGGTGGTTGGTTTAGTTTGTTTGTTTGTTTTTAATGCAGCTCTCTAGGGGAGTGGTGAGGGGTTTATTTCAGTGGTGTTGACTAAGTATGCTCACTGAAAGGACAGAGGCAGAGGTTGTTTGCAGATGTTCTGAGGTAGTTTATAGGCTTGGCATCAGTTCTTGAATCACTTCCCTGTGGTTTTCTATCACAGCTATACAGAATTTTAGGGTTTTGATGCTTTTATGGATTTGTTCGAAGTGCTGCCGTTTTCTGTAGCTACATTTGACAACTTAAGGAACTTGGTGGTCTGTGTTAGTTGGTGCCTACTGTATGGCTCACTTAATTTCTGTGAGCTCTGTTGACAGCAGACAATAATTCCTAAAAGGAGGAATTCAAGAAGAGGAACTTTTTCCCTTGGATACTATGGTGCTTTGCCAGGAAGTACTACAGCTAGTCTGTGAAACAGCTGTTTTCAGATCTGCTGCAAGGAACATGAAGATGGCTAAAGGCATCTCTTCACTTGCAGTACTAATCAGGATAACAGGGCGCATGATTTCTTTGCATCCCTGTTATTATCAAATGGCTTGGTTTCATTAAACCTGTGGTTTCCTATCATTCTCAGCAGGGCACTTACCTTAGGAGTGGTTTCTTTTGGCACAATATGCAGCATGGATCCCAGAGGGATACAGTGATACCATTGATCTTCCACCAGCCATTGTGGTTTTGCCATTCTGCTCACTTGTAGGTGCTTATTGATGTAAAAAGTCGGTTGTAAAGACTTGTGCTGGGGCCATGAGCCTGCTGGTTGTGGATGTACTTTGAGCCTTCTTCTCATGTAACCTAAAACAGAGATAGTTCAGTTGCCCTCATGCAGTCTCCCATCATTCTGCCACCATTCCAGCTGTTACCCTGCTAGGATTCCTGTTGACCTGGTTGCTTATGCATGTAGAAATGTAGTAGTTGCTCTAGTATTTCTGCTGTTCACAGGAGACATTTAGATTTAATCTTGATTGTCAGGTTCCCCTAGTCAGCAGACCTCAGAAATCATTATCTTAATATTACAGGAATGTTACTGTTGATCAGTTTTAAACTCTAGTTCTGTAGCCACTGTGTATGAGTAACATATCCATCAGAATTAACTTTCCCCTCTCTTTCCATTTTGAGGGAAAGAAAAAAAATATGAAGAAAGAAGGAAAGATTAAAGACAAAGGAAAGATTTAATGTTGTTTATTTAATAAAGCGTATTTAGTGGCAGCATTAAATAGTTTTACCTTTCTGTGCTACACAAATATGCTACTGACTTTTGAGGGTATATTTTAAGTAATTGATATGCAGGTGTTTATGTATTTTGTCAGTTTGTGTCATTTGTATTTGTCATTGACATCAGGCTTAAATTATGCTAATGGATTCTTGTGACTTCATTTGAGGACATTGGAGTTCTTTAGGTAGAGTAATGTGGTCCTTAGGTTTGTACCCCAAAAGCCAATATTGAATTGTACTTTGAATTCTGCAGTTTTTCTTCTTGTGTTATTGATTCACTGAATGACATTAGGAGGACCAAGCAAGGACTGAGTACGTTTTGCCTCCCAGGGAAACTTGACTGGTGGGTGGAACAGATGGGAAGGAGCTCATTTCAGGGTAGGTTGGAACAGCTGCCCATTTCCTCTATGGGTGATGGGGTCTGACATAGTGCCTTGTGACGAGAGAAGAGCTCTTATGTGGCATTAAAAGGATGAGATGGAAGGAATAATAGATACTCTGGTTTTCTGCTCCTGCATCTGTTTTGACCCAAAGTTTAAAATTTTCCTGCTGGTTTATGGTTTGTTCTGTAGAGAAACTGAGTGGGAAGGTCTCTAGATAGGGTCACAATCCCTTCGGTTACCCCAGTGGTGTCACTGACTAAATGAATATTTACATTCTTCCCCTTTCCTTACACCTCTTTGCTAACTTCTGAACAAGAGGAACATCATGAATTCTTGACACACTTGACAGAAGGGTCCCCTGGCTGTGGTCAGCTTTGATTTTTCTGGTACTGCACAGCTGTTTCAGCCCCTCTTTAAAAACATCCTTCCTATCCCTCTATTTATGTTAACAACTCACTTCTCCCTCAGAAACTGTTGCTCAATTACAGACATAAATCAATCCTGTGTGCATACTAATTTCTAAAATGGTGGGTCTTTGCTAATGTCGAAGAGTGGTCTTTCCCCAGAATACAGTCAGAGTGTACACAGAATACTGGCTCAGTCAGGAGTACAAGATTGTATTATCACTTGCAGATGAAAATCAGGGACACTGATGAAATCTAAACTGAATCCCCAATCTGAAGACCTTTAAGGCTTCAAATACATGATGTCATGAGTCTGTTTGGGAGAGTGTGAGCTTAGAACTGTTTTCCATACTCAGTTGAAAAAAGAAGAAAGAACATTCTGTTATCCTTGAAGTTTCGAACTGCTGCAGAAAAAGACTTGTTCCTTTCTGAAGTAAGGTTCCTGTCCTACCTGAGGATCTGCTAACTTCAGCTCAGAGAATGCTAGATGAACTGCTGCAATTAGACAGCAGTGATGGTGCTGTGGGCAACAGAAGAGAAATATTGCTTTGATTCAGTCTAGCTTGTGTTTAATAATAAAATTGCTCTGTGTAATTGACATTGGCCTAGGTCTGTGTGTGATATTTAGGCAGTATAATTACTTCAGATGTGTTGAAGGTGCTTGGGGAGTTGGCCTTATAAATCTGAGAGCAAGAATAATCTGCTAGGCAGGGGGCTGCTAGGATAGAGCGTGATTTGTGGCCATTTACGTAGCACCTGTCAGGACCTGCTGCTTAGCTCATCTGGAGCGGTTTGACTGCAGTGCAAATTTCCTCTAAGAAGAGATTTTCTTTGAAAAGCTTTTTCACAAGCAGTGGATAATTTCACATGTGTTAAGTAACATAAAACCTTTTTTGGGAAGAGGCAGAAGTAACTTAGAGCTTGCTTGTTGCCGGAGAAAAAGGTTCCTTTCAGTTATCCTTTAGCAATGAGAGGTTCGTGTAAAAAAGGGGCACATTTGGGATTTGATGTTAGTGTGTGAGGTAGGGATGGGCTTACTAGATCTGACTGTTGTGGAAATGAAAATGTATTTTTCTTGTTGGCCAGAAGGGAAAAAAATCTGCCTCACGCAGGACGGAGGCAGAATCTGTGAGGAATCAGAAGTTTCTCACCCCAGGGACAGTTTTTGTGTTGATACTTAGATTACCTGCTCCTTGTTCCACTGACCATTGTCCTTCAGCATGGTCCACACCTGTTACAGTCTGTGAGAAGGATATGCACCTTGTAGGATCCATGGGGGCAACATGAGCAAAGGATTAATGCAATCGGAAAGGCTGCTGCATGCTGGGGAGACAACAGCATCTTTATGAACAAAAATGCCCCTAGGACCATCATGTGGCTGTGTAGCTGATTGCTGTGTAAGGATGTAAATTCCTGATTGTGAGAGACTGGGAAGATGTAACCAAGGGAAAAGTACACTCAGTTCATGTGCATCTTATCTACTCCTGGGTGCTGCTGGGCACATGGCAGAGGGTGAGCAAACTCTCACTTTGCCTTCGCAAGGCTCAGCAGATACGGAACAGGACTCAGGTGTCAGTGGAGACTGGAGCCTCTTCCCCCAGCCTTTGATTTCCTGATGTATCTCAGCACGGGACGTTCACCTCAGCATGCCAGGGCAGCACCACCTCACTGCTCTCTGCATGCACAGACTTGCTCCCTGTGTATCATGGTGAGAGTGGGATGAGAGATTGTGTGTCCTCCCAGTCCCCAACACCACTGCTGCTGTCCTTGCCCTGTCTGGGGATATGGTGGCTCGGGGCAGGTTGCTGAACCTGGTGCTAGCCTGCGGCAAGGTCCCCTTGTCACAGAGTCTCCCAGCTCCTCGTTCTCCCGCTGCACAAACTGCCGTGTCTGGGTTTGGGACAATGTCCCTATTGTCCGCTTTTGCCTTGCTGCTCACACAAGCTGCTTCACCTGCCCAGTGTGTGTCGGCAGCTGTCACGATCCTGTGCTGAGAAGAGTAGAGCAGAGCAATCTCTCTCTCTCTCTCTCACATTTGAGCACGTTGCCATGGCAATGCACGGTCTGCTGCACTCTGGGTCTCCAGGAGCCAGAAATGATGGTGCTTTTGCAACATTGAGGTAAACATCTCTTTTTTCCTGTATAGAGCGTATCCGCACCTCAGTGAGAGTACCAGCTCCTATTGGCATCAGCCTCCCTTGCCCCCTGCCTGGAGGAAAGTGGCTCCGGGCACTGAGAGTATGCCTGGCCTCCGGAGCTAGGCTCTTGTGGGTTAGAGTGATGCTCTGGCAGCGGTAGTGGCCCTCCCATCGCTAGGCTGTACGGGTTTGTCACAAGGGAGAAACAGGGTGCCACTTGTGAGCTGCATCACTTGTGGGGCATCCACTGGAGCATGTGGTTTGCTTGTGGAGGGGTATGGCTACAGCTCTCCTTACTGCTGAGTGGGGAGATGAGTCCCTGGCTGCTTGTTCACAGCTCTGCCACTGGTTTGCACTGATCGCCTTGGGAAAGTCATCTCTTTTCCCCTAAGCCCCTTTTAGAGTGTGGAAGTGGTCTTGCTCTCTCTTGCACCTTGGGAAGGCACCCCGAGGACTCTGGCTAATGAGTGCAAGCACTTAAGAGTTGTGGAAATTTGCTGATTTGTCTCTCTGCAGCTTGCCAGTACTTTGTTACGGTGCTGTGGGTTTGCACTCGTTTCTCCGATGCTTTGGGAATCCATCAATATTTCTCACATCCAGAAGCCTGTAGCTGGCAGGTGATTGAAGACTCTTTTTACGGTGTTCTTTGTTATTGCGGGCAGTAATGAGCATGGCAGGCTGTTGCAGGCAGGGAAGTGTGGCCGCGTGAACTGAAAATGAATATCTTGCTTGATCTGCTGGCATTTGTTTCAGCATCTTTCTCTCCACCTCTCTCCCTCTCACTGTTGGTGTGTGTATGAAGGGGGAGTTGATGCTGGAGAGGGGAGCGGAGCAGAGCAGGGGAGGAGTTTCTATCAGCCTCTTCTTTTTCTTTTTCTTTTTTTTTCTCCCGTCCAGTGACGTGAGCAATGCCTGGAACAATCAGGCTGGCTCCAAACAGTGTGCCTGAAGATGCTGGAGAAAACAGCCTAGTGTGCTTTAAGCAAACACTGATTGCTTGAGCCTGGGCTCTCCAGACGTAACCTTTTCCCGTTCCTCTGCAGGGGATTAGGAAGTCCCTTTAGCTTTCTTCTTTCCTATCCCATACACTCACTTTTGGAAATGATTGGAGTTAACAGTGTTCAGAGCACCAGCAAAGTCCGGGTGAGAGCTACAGGTTCGGTGAAATACTCCCGAGAAGAATCTCTCTGGCGGCAGTCCCATCGGTCAAAATCTATGAAAATCTCCAACTCCTCTGAGTTTTCTACTAAAGAAAGCAAGGTAAATAACTGAATATTAGTAGTGTTTTGCTTAGTTAGGCATGGGGTTGGTGCTGTGAAAAGGTTTTGCTTTGCAGGAGTTAAGGGCTCCGGGTGAACTGCAGTGATCACAGAATTGCTTTCAGGTCAGGAAAAAAAAATCTCTGCATTTGAGGAGAGACCTGAAGGTGAAAGAGCTCTGATGTTACAATGATTGGGTCTTCATTGAATGCCCTGTCACTGAGCTTGGTGCAACAGTAAACAGGGAAAACTTGCTAGTGACAATGCTAGTTGAAGCTCTGCTCTTGGGAAAGGTGCCAGGGTTGGCAGGTGATGTCCTTGGGATTATCTGTGTAATGGGATTTGTTTTCTGTACAAAAATAGTTCTTGCTCCTTATCTACAGCTCTGTGGTTTAGTAGGTGTGGGTGCTAGGTGAAAATATTGCCTCAGTTGCATGCATGATTAAATATTGCCGTCAAGTATTTATTAGGAAGGCTTGTGCCTTTATCGGAATATGTTAGTGTATTGTAATGGTTGGTAGCACAGGCTGTGCCCAGCTGCTACAGTGACTGTGTGCAGCATCTCCTCATCCAGCCCAGCCCAGTTATTCAGTTCCTAAGCAAACAGCCCCCACTCATGCAGCATCTCTTTTTTTTTTCCTTGTCCCTTGCTCCCATGCAATAACTGAGAGGCACCCAGGAACTCCTGGCAAGCGCTTTAATAGCCATCTCCCTCTCCAATGTGCTTCATGTCACCAAAGGTTGGATGAACTTTATGCAGTGACCAAAATGTGCCTCTAATTTCATTCTTACTGCCAGTTTATTCTGACCTTGGGATTAGAAGATATAACCACTTACAAAGGTGTGTTGAATCAGGGTGAAATATTTCAAAGCATTAGCCAAGCATTTAGCTATGTCTTGGATCTCTGTGCAGGCAAAACAGGCACATGCACGGATCTTCCTGTACTGTCCCTTCCCTAAATCTCCTGTCTGTTCTGTGAGAAACCTCCTCTGCTATGGTGAAAAGATCCCAGTGCTGACAGTAGTTCATAGCAGATCACTCTCTGCTAGCTTACAGGTTGTATGGCATTTCAGAGCCTGAGCTGTGTAACTTAAATCGCAGAGTACTGCAAACAGAAATAAATGTAAGTATTTTTTTCAGTTCAACTTAATGAGGCTCTGTTTTCAGGACCTTATTAACCATATCTAAGAAATAGCATATTGCTGAGTTGGGGCAGAGAAATAGCATGGCCATCATTTTCAGGCTGTTGCTGATGCAGTATGTGCCTCTCCAGCAAATATCAAAGTAAAGGCTGCATCTTGCAGGTGCTCTGGGACCCTGGTCTTGTGATCACTTTCACCCTTAGCATGGGAATAATTGCATGGTGTTCGGTGGGAGGATTTATATGTGAAAACTCTCCTGTATATGGTAAAAACTCGAGTCTTTTGACGTTGGGTGAATTACTTAATCTATATGTCTTCCCTCTCCCAGGCTTTGTGTCCACTGTGTATGCATGGTGTAGTGTCCTCAGGGCAGGGACATTCTCCTGGGAATGGTGTCTGACACAGTTAGTTAAGTACTGCAGTAATGAAAGCTCTGTGTTCATTCCTCTGTGGAATTCACATTTCTGCCTTCTAAGTGCTGTACGTTGTTATTTGAGAGATATCCACTTCTTTTCCTGCCTATCTCAATAAGCTGGTAAGAACACTGCAGCTTTGTTTCAGTTTGTTGCACTGTTGCCTTATTTCATACAAAGGTTTTTCTATCTGTAGGGCATCTAAGATGTGTAAAAGCTGTGTTATGGAGGGCTGAGAAGATCCCTGCATCCCCTTCAGTGGTGCCTGCCTGGTTGAAAAGATGACAAGCGGCTCTGCAAGTGGTTGGTCTCGTGATTTTGGACAGCCCTGTTCTTTCCATCTCTCTGTTGCCCCTTCTGATCTTCGCCCATTTATTTTGCTAAGACATCACTGATTTAGAAAACTGATTTATAATTGAGCTTTGGCTCTCCCATACTGTTGTGTTGGTGGAAGAACCAGGAAGTTGTTAATCTGTGGTGTGGCAAAGAAGGTCTTTTAATCAGTATAACTCTGGGCATATGTGTTCGTGCATCACTTCTCAGGAAATGTCTTCATTTCTGGGCTAGGCTTTTCTGGACCCTGATGCCATGTAGATCTCCTCAGTCTTAAGTAAGGTTTGGTTTGTAGACTTGTCCTCTTCATATTTCTGTGGGTGTGTTTCCCTCTTTGTGTCTGGGCAGGCTCGTATTTTATCTGCCCCCCATATAAAGTGATTACAATGCTCAAGACCTGTTCCTGTGACTGCTTCAGATGACTTTGGACAGGAGACAGATATTGAACCATTTGTGCCTCAGAAACATACTTCCCTCTTTCTTTTCACTTACATGACTCAGCCTGTTTTGCTAAGCTAGAGAGTATTATGTATCCTCATGCTTTAGTTAGTATGAACAAAGCACCAACATGGTGCCTGCAGATGAGGTCTGCCTGCTGCCAGTGTCAGAGAAGCTAGGTAGCCCAAGTACCTGCCATGTCCTTGATGCACATCAGGTAATGCCTCTGTGTGTATACAGACTTCACTAGGGGAATGCATCCTGAGTGTGTATTATAGGCAGGTACACAGCCTTAGGCCAGCAGCAGAACCTGTGAAAAGGGTACTGTGAATTATGTACCACTGTTCTCTGGAGAGCAGGCTCAAGACCAGACTGCATGCAAGGTGAGTCAAAGGACCTTAAGATCATCTGTGTGACCCAGCATGCTCAGTACTCTCTTTTTCTGACAGACTTCTTTTCTGCAGCCAGGGACTGAATTGCCAAGTACTTGTGCCTGTCCTGCCTGCAAATGCACAGGGCCAATAAAACAGTGTGAAATAGGCTGTGTAGGTGCTTCACTATCATCAAGCAGTTCTCTAGCCTTTTCTCTATTTATCTGTAATAATTCAGTGTGCTGCCTTTACAATAACACTGATGAAACACTTCAGCAAATACAGAAAAAATCTTTGCAAGCAAGCCTTGTGTATCAATACAGAGGATGCATTTCTTGTGTGGCATTAATTTCTTGGCTCTCGGGAGCCACAGCTAACCATCCTTTTCTGTTTTATGATGATATATCTGGCACAATCTTTCTTTCCTTTTTTTTTCCTTTCTCCCCCTCCCCCTCCTTCTCCATACAAACCAGATTTTTAACAGAGGAGTTTCTCTTCGAAATGTTCTCCTCCAGTTGGTGACGCACTTGAAATTCCCTGGGTGAAATGATCTCTTTTCCTTCCCCCTAAAACATTCCTATCAACCCTATCTCCTCCTACACCAAAACAACATTCATCGGTTCCATATGCTGCTGAACAGCTCTGTGCTGTTTTATGAATAATGTATGCTGGCTTGTTAGAAGAACGTTTGTTGTACAAACCAGTGGAATTTAAAATTGAGAGCAATATCAGCGGACATGCCGTGCCATGCACTAATGCAGAGGCTTCTTGGGGTACTATTCTGGCATCTTTGCTGCATCCCCATCAGAAGGGGGATAAATGCACGAGAGGGCGTGTGGGCTTTGAATCTGGCAAGGAGCTACAGGCACTCAGTGATCAGAATCCTTATCCTCGCCTTGCCAGGTGTTACAGATCCATGCGTGAGGACAGGAGAAAATGTCAAGATCTGGGTTTTGAGGGAGGGTGGCGAATAGCAGGTGGTGAAGTAGTATAGATCTATGTTCTGGGGGAGGGCCAGCCTTCAGGTAGTCACCCAAACAGCAAGCCATGAGTGGTATATAGCAATGTGTTGCTCCCCATCCAGACCTGTCAAAAAGCAACAATTCAGAGCTACCCCCTAGTCCAAAGGAGGAGCACATTAACACCTATTAGGACTCTGTGCAGACACACCTGTGATATCTAGTATCTCTTGCCTCTGTAACCTGTTTTATTTTTGTAGAATTCAGTTGTTTTTTCTCCCTCTGATAAAGCACATATGGCAGGAACTGGAGCTGATGCCCGGCTGACTGCTCTGCTCCAAAGGGCAAATCTGATGGACAGGTGCTGAGTGACTGGGGGAGATGATGTGACTGCAAAGACTGAGCACATCTTTGCCCAGGGGTGTACCTGGGGCTTCCTTGCTGCTTGGAATCAACCATGCCATTATTAGCTGGAGGTAAAGAAGTGGTGTATCCAGGAATGGCTACTTCTGGCAGCAGCAGCAGGGAAGTGTGGCAAGGGCCTGGCTCAGAGCACAGGTGCATCTCTGTCCCGGAGGCATCAAAAGCCACCCAG